>VDFB02369507.1:0-21425 GCA_007258455.2 Sequoia sempervirens | reverse complement strand
TGCTAGGTACATCATGGGGAGTTGACCGGGTGGCCTTACAGGTATCATGCCCCTTTAACAAATAAATTGCATTGTTGTGGCAGAGATCTATAAAGAAAAATTAAGAAGCTCAAGAAAATGAAATGAAGACAATGGTAGTTAATGAGTCAATGACTGGTTCATCAATTATGTGAATGAGATGCAAAAGAAGAAAATCATTGAGGCATTATTAGGGTGAGTCTCAAGCTAAGTTACCGGTTCGGGTTCGAGGGTTCGGTCCGCCGGTTCGGCTAAAATTTTCTCTTTTTTTTGGGGGGGGGAGGGGGTTCGGTTCATTAGTAAAAAAGACATGTAAAAATAATATATATATATATATGCAGCCTAAAAGCATGAATTAGGATTAGAATATCACATAACATCACATAAACAACAAAACCGCCATAAACTTGAATGTCATTTAAAACATGCATAATAAATATTCATCGTTGAAACTTGAATTGTGGTAGCTTGATATACAGAGTCTATTGATGCCAGGGTTCAATTTGTATGATTTTGAAAAAAGAAGCCAACTGAATAGAGTTATCAGAATTCTTCAGAAATCACAAGAATTTGTTTAGTACACTAGCCATTTTGATGTCTTCTTGCAGTCTCAAACATTATTTTGTATCATTGTTACATTGGTCTTGAGAGTGGTAGCTTAATATAGCTCCACAATACAAAACCCGGTTTACCTGTGCAGTGTAACAGTGGCATAGGCAGATTTTTCCTTGAAAGAACCAAAGGGTGACTGCACAATTCAAGTGTATAAACACATATCTTTTTGTAATATCAAGGGTACTTTTTGAATCTTCTATGCATTGCTAATCTAAAGGAAAATCTCTTTGCCTGACCCAGATGCGTGCTCAAGCGTTTTGACATTGTCAAAAGACAAAACTCCTCAATGATGCGGTATTGGCTAAGAAGTTCGCTAACTCTTCACCGGAGGTAAGCAGATGTTGGAGAGTACATCAAGCTCGAGAACGTATGTAATGTTTTAGTTTTTGTAGTATTCTTTGTTTCTCTTACAATGTGATAAATTCTCACCAGGTCGAGATGCAAAAACATTTTTTGAAAAGTAAGTTGTGTCATTGGCCTACCTCTTTCAATCCAACAAGCAAAACGAAAAAGCCTCAAATTTTGAATGAAAAATGCCTGCTTCGCGTTGAATAAGCGAATTGAGGAAGTTAAGGTGTTTTAGCGATTTAGAGGTCAATTCTCCCTTTGGCGTAATAATGCAAGCTCAACTCCATAAAAACATTAAAAACACTTTTTGATGCCTAATCACTTCTGCTCGCCCTGTTCACTGTTTGCCTGTTCGCTCGGAAATTTCGGTTCCTACCGTGCAGTGAACCAGACCCAAAAATGAAGGACCCTGGTCGAACCCATAGGCAAACCAAACCAAGAGCGATCTAGGACCAGAACCAGGGCTAAAATAGAAGAACCCGGTAACATAGGTCTCAAGCAAACATGTACATTTAAGAATATAAAAATCATTCAACCATTCACACAAGGCTGAAAAGAATCTCATCGGCAATAAAGATATGTTTATGCCGACATCCATGATAACATTTGCATACGTCTCCTTGACATCATCAAGTTTCTTGCATTGTGCAGATGCATTGTAATTGACCACTACCAGGTAGGCCACTCCATCTTAGAGCAATCAGGTTTGTTGTAAGCGAGAGAAGACCTCAACATAAGGTGTGTAGAACACTGTTGATCATTTCTAAGAGATGTATACCTCCACAACACTGTTCGTGTTCTAGTGCAAGCTTCTTACTGCATGCATTGCTATATGGCAAAGCTGTCAAATTGTCTGCGATAACTTACTCCTCAGTTGTGTCTAGGTGCCCATTAAAACAATGGCCATTGGGAAAGTCTTGGACTTAAGCTGAAGTTTTGCGAACCTTCAAAAAAGCTTTTAAATATTGGCAATAGCTTGTTTCTGATAATTAGCTTGGTTATTATAATCAGGAAACAAGAAACATTTACCAATCACACATGCAAACACAAAAAATCACCCTGGCGATGCCTAGTGTGGATAAAATCTCTAGCAATGGGGGTTGTGCCTTTTACCACTAACACCAAAAATGCAGGGTTACAAGCTATTCTATAGAGGTCATTGTGGCTGACATTAGACTTCTACAACAAAATTATCATCTTATTCTGCACTCAATTCTCCATGCTCTCTGCAAATTGCCAAAAGGTACAATTTGCTGCAACCACTGAACCTAACTCTAGATTCCCCCATGCATGCCCATTATATTAATTTTTCATACAAACGTGTTTATCAAATTCAAAAAACAAAGTTTTGGGAACATCAAAAGTTATCGGATAGGGAATTTGGAGTATTTTGTCTTCTTTGTGTTGGTTTTGCTCTCTTTTATCAGGTACGGTGACTAATTTGGCCATGGATGAACCTGCAAATGACACACTGGGCCAAACATGTACTATCTCACTGTTCATTAGTGATATATGTGGCCATGGATGAATATGTAGGTGAAAGACTCAGTCTTAGCAAAATTTGTAGATGACAGATTTGGGCCTAGCTGAACATGTAATTTATTATAATCATCCCTTGCACATCCACCAAACATACAGTGACGTCCACTTATCCATTTCACATTGGTTTCTGTCCATTACACATTAATTTGCAACATTTGTCTCCCTCATCTTCAAGTTGTTTTATTGTAAGTGTCAATTCTTGCATACAAGGAATCAATTGACTGTATTAACAATAGCCAATAGGCAAAGTGTTGTTCATATTACAGTTGATCCATTTTATATAAATTGAAATCCCCATTGAACCCAACATCCCCATTTCTCCACACAAGCAGTGTTACAAATTTACCAAGTATCCTAATGTAAGTAGGAATTATAAATCTTTCCAACATACATGTGATAAACTTGAAAAATAGGTACAACAATCAGTCAATGGCCTCGATAGCAATTTTTGCAGCAACCCCTGCAACAAAAGATGCAACAAGTTTTCCAGTAATTTGTAATACCGTACCTCTGAAACCTCTTTCATTTTCGTTCTGTGCAGCAGCTGGGTCTCGAGGAGGCTGCTCCAGATGGCCTTGAATATCACTTTTAGCGCAAGTCAAGTCTATGGAATAGCGGCACTGCTTGCAATCATATCGCCAACCAGAAATTCTCTTCGTGCAGAAGCAGCAAGTGTAGTCTTTATCCTTATACCTGACAAGTTTTAGACGATGATTCTCATGCTCGGTAAAGGTGAATTCGTTGGGAAGGCCAATGCAAAGGGGATGGAACCTGAGACCTTTCCACAACACTGCAAGAGGACTCTGTGTCCAAGAATTTTTGAACAAGAAACCTTCGATGGGATTCTCACAGGCAGAGCAGTTGTGGGATTGCCACGGCGACATGCAGAAAACTAACTTCTTACCAGCATGATTGGGTTTCCTGTACACATCTGGAAGTAGGGTGCACTCTGGATGCAACATGAAGTTGTCACAAGATGGTTGCAAGCATAGAAGCATAAATCTGCAAAAAATCGCAGAAATCGCGATTTTTAAAAAATCGTCGGTGTTCCCGATTTTTTCACCCTATAAATCGCGATTTTTTCGGTTCTGTTGACCGCACTAAAAAATCGTTGAAAATCGCGTTTAAATCGCGTTTAAATCGCGAAAAAATCAGGAAAAAAACGTGAGAAAATCGCGAACTCTAAAAAACGCGGAAAAAAACCCTAAAAAACGTGATTTTTTGCATAAAAATGCGTCGCCAATTGATTTTCTTCATGTTCTGCGACTTCGACACGCGAACTGCTGCGACTGAAGGTTTGGTTCCGAGATCTGAACGCCTTATTTGCCGCCGACTGTGAAGACGCGCCCAGACGGTGAAGACGCGACCAGACCAGGTAGGCGACCATTTCAAACTGTTATTTTTTTTTTCTTCTGTAAATATTTACAATTTTACATTTAATAAATTAATAATATTAAATATATTAAATATAATATTTAATCATATTAAAATATTACTCATATTAAAATATTAAATCATATTAAAATAGTAATAATATTAAATAATAAATATAATATATTTACAATTTTACATTTAATAAATTAATAATATTAAATATATTAAATATAATATTTAATCATATTAAAATATTACTCATATTAAAATATTAAATCATATTAAAATATTAATAATATTAAATAATAAATATAATATATAATCAGATTAAAATATTAAATCATATTAAATAATAAATATAATTTTAACTCGATTAAATGAATCCCTATTTTAAAGTGCAAATGATGTGACAATTCATGAAGGCTTGTGTGGTTTTGGAGGTCTTAATTTGGTTGGTTGAGGGCTCCGCCTCGACCCCGCCTCAGGACAAGGGCTGAGCAAGCATTTGTGGCCGCCTCGATTCCCAGGGCGCCGCCGGACTCGAGGGCCAGCCTCAGACTTCTCGGAAAGGGCGCTGCTCCCTCGACTCCTAGGGCCAGTCAGATGGGCACTTGATCTGACGTGGGGCCGGGCCTGCACTGCCTAAGGGCGCTAACCCTCAAACCCATTAGGGGCATTGCCCACAAACTCCCATTGAATTCATTTGATTTTCTAGGTACTCTCCACTAGTTACCTTCAATTTTACAAAAACAATTTCATTTGTCAATTTTTATTTAGCAATTAACATTCAAGATATCTTTGTATTTAGATTTAGTATTTCAAATTTTGCTATGTTATAATTTTACTAATTAGTAATTTGAGTAATTTCCTATAGTTTCATTTGAAATGTAATTCTTATACTGTTATACTGTTTTACATCCTTTCAAAACTAGTTTTTCAAGTACTATAAGTATATTTATAACTATATCAGCACCACCACCCCACCACCCCGCCGCCGCCGTCCCCCCGCCGTCTCCCCGCCGTCCCCAAACTTAGGCCCTTTGTCCCCCCGTCTCCGAAACGCGTTTCCCCGTCCCCCCGTTTCCCCGTCCCCCAGGCCCGTGGAACACTGTTTTTTACTGTTATTTATTAAAATGAAGTATATTTTGTGCAATGCAATGTAATCAGCGATATGAATATCTACAAAAAATATCTATTTTCTATTTAAAATCTCTGTTTTATTTGCTCTCTATATCTCTATGCTATGGAAATGACCTTGAGTTTTTAGAAAACATAGGTTTTGTCTATTTTTCTACATTCCTTTACATTTTTTTTCAACGATGCCCCCGATTTTTCCCGATTTTTCACGATTTTTCAAAAAATCCCCGATTTTTGGTTTGTCCGATTTTTTCCCCAAACGATTTATGCCGCTATGGTTGCAAGCACTTAAACCCGCCATTACATCCCTCTTCTCTGCATCCGCTGCAGATGTAACGTTCACCGGAAGGAAACTGAACAAGCATATGCTTGTGGCGGAAGTCAGGAAATTCACATTCGTTGATAACCACCATAGCCTCCCTCTTCTTTGTAATGCTAGTGCTGGACAAGGTTTCAACTATGCTTCCTAGTGAGTCTTTTGCAGACTGAAATCCAATGCTGCAATACACAGACAATACTTTGCATCAACGATCAATTTTGAGCAAGCTAGATGCAAGGAATATGTGTCCTAGAGTAGCTCGCAAATAAAAGTATATCAGTAAATCATTAACAGTAAAACATTATATGTTTAGGTGCTTCTTGCCAAAATTCAATAACCAAAAAACCCTTAGAGGAATAAATATAATCCAGAACAGATTGAATACATAATGTGTACAAAAGTGAAAACAAAATTAAGGAGAGATAACAAACACATACAATTTTACATACTCAACTCCAATGTAGGATACATTTAACAATGCACTCCTAAATGTAGTTACATCCCATCTGACCCAACTCACAAATTTCTGTTCCATTTCATTACTGGAAAAAGAACTTGAATTTAATGGTTTTCTTAAGCCTCATTAGCCATTGAATACCCCTAGCTTTCAAGATGCTTTTGTCTATCAGGACATTAAATTTGTTGATATGACCACTTCACACCACAACATTAAAATTGTGGACATAACTATCTATGCATGTTAATGTTATGGCAGCTTCGGGTTCATCCTTCCAGCCACGAGTGAAGACATAAATTAATATAGCCTATTGGCTATTTATTTATATGTGATATTTAATGTGAAGGGGCGCTTCACTTGGCAACAATGTAATTTCTAAAAGGGCCGACCTTCCTTGTAATTCACATATTTTAATTGTAATTATATTTCTCTATTTTGGCCGACCTTGTACATGAAGAGGTGCGACCTCTCTCTCATTGTGTATTTATACAAGGTCATTTCCATCCTTTCAATCATCAAGCAAGTTCAATTCTCTCCTTCATTCAAGTGCGAATTTTCTCCAAGAGCAGATTGCGAATTTCTCTAAGTGCAGATTTAGGGTTCAAGGAAGGGCAGATTATTATCTGTTTTGCATCTAAAGTTGGTGCTGAATATTGGCCTTGTGATTGGCCTCATTGTAAAGAGAATTGTTGCCACTATTTATATATATAAGAGAGATCTTTGTTGCTGGGTTTTTCTCCCTCAAGAGGAGGGTTTTCCCAAGGTATCTGCTGTGTTATTGTGTCTGATTTTGAATTAATTTCTGTGCATGTTAATCTGATCACTTAAATTTAACATGGTATCAGAGCGGGTTTGAGAAGTTCGTGATAAGATTTACAGCGATACTCTTTTCTCTTCATCTTAATTCTTTGTCTATCTCTACATCAATCAAGATGGTGAACGGATTGAAGATCGAAGATAGACTTGAGAGAGCGTCAAACTACACTTCATGGAGGTTTAGAATCATGCTCACATTGGAGGAGAATGATTTGGCAGAGTTTGTGGAGACCAAAGTTCCCGAACCTAAAGAGGAAGAAGAGAAGTTGCAATGGAAGAAGAAAGACATCAAGGCGAAGATGTTGTTGGTTGATTCCGTCAAGGATCACATTGTTCCAATTGTCTCCAAGTTGAAGACTGCAAGGGAGATGTTCAAGACATTGGAGGAAATGTACGAAATCAACAACACCAGCCGGGCACTTGCCTTGAAGCAACAACTTCATCATGTTAAGATGGCAGAAGGAGAATTTGTCATCACCTACTTCATGAAGATTTCCGAATTGAGAGATCAGCTCTCTACCATTGGTCATATTGTTGATGACAAGGATTTGACCATGTTGGCTCTTAATGGTCTTCCTTCATCTTGGGAGTCTTACATTCAAGGAATCAACGCGAGATCGAAACTTCCCAAGTTTGATCGTTTGAGGGCGAACTGTATTCAAGAAGAGTCTAGGTTGGCTGCGAGAGGTATTGGTCGAAGCTCTACAAATGAAGACATTCATGTTCTTTCCGCTCAATCATCGGAGAAGAAAGGAAAAAGAGGAAAGAAAGGATACTTCAAAAGGAATAGAGATAAAGGGTCAGATGGTGCTCCCACATTCAAGAAGAAGTGGGACCTCTCCCAAGTCCAATGCTTTCGTTGTGACAAGTTTGGTCACTATGCAAAGGATTGCCCAACTAGGCCTAATCAACATGCTTCATTTGCGGATATGAATAAGTTCTCTCCTCAGAAGGATTCTAGGGAATTTCTATTCTAAGTCATGGGCCTGTGTTCAAGCCGTGAAAGTTGTGTGTTGTTCTGTGCTCAAAAGCAACGTATCTTGCATCCATTAGAATATTTAAAGAGATAAGTATTCTTTGTTTGTAAAGTTATATCTTTTATTTGGATCTTGTAATTAGTAAAGAGAGATAGTGGTTTCTCTTGAATTGTGTTCACTAGCGTAAAATCCTTTGAAGACTTCATTTATTGCTAGTCTTTTCATGTTGGTTGTGATGATTTCTGAGTGTGACTCTAAAATAAAAAGAGAATTGAAAGTTCGATGGTGATTGGTCACATCGATATCATTCTCTAATGCATGATCTGTGATAGAGCCTTGAACTCTTGGAGAGAGTTGGTTCTACATGCTAACTACATAATGCATTTAAGAAATATGTAGTTGTGCAGATTGTTTTTTTGTTGTGCTGAGTTTGGCACTCTCGAGAGGAGTAAAAGATGGAAGAAAGAGTTATATCAAAATTATATAAAGATAAGTTTCTTGAGCCCTTCATTTTGATTTTTTGATATATTTCTCTTTAGGCTGATTTATTTATTCATGTTTTATTATTATTCATAAATTCTTATGTGTTCATGCTATAACCTGAGATAGTAAACCTTGTATGATTCTAGTCTTGATATTTCTTTGGATAGTTATAAATTGTTAGTAATCTCTCTCTAAAATGCTTTGTGAACAGCTAGAAGCAAGAAGGTGATGAGAGATTGCTTAGCGATAAAAATCTTGTGGCATCTTATGAGGAAGTCATTCCGACCAAAGAAATGATCAAGCGTGAAATCACAACTTGCAGTCATGGGATTGAGTTGATGGCTAGAGGGAGTTCACTTCCAGAAGTCTTCTTTGCAATCTCTGAAGCAGGGATCAAGAGGGAGTTTTATAACTCACTGAGAAGAAGTGAAGATTACTGTATTGCAAAGCTAGGTGCTAAAACCTTAGAAGATCCCTTCAGCTGCTGAGATCAGAATTGCTCAAAGACTGTCATCTGGATTTGACATTGGTAGCTCCACAAACCTATTCAGAATAGAGTGATCTGCTATGAGGTCAAGGAGGTCTACCTTAAACTCTCTATAGTACCAGAGGTGTGCACTGGAAAACATTTATCTAAGGCAAGCATTGCAGGCAATCTTGGACGATGAGGTCAGAAGGTTGATGCAAGTACTTAAAGATTCAGAGGGAGCCTGTTGAGCCTGAAGAAGATGGTAATCTTGTTGCAGCAAAGCATATCCTGAGATACTTGCGTGGCACAATTGGATATGGATTGAGATATTCTTCAGGTTGGATCTGCTATGATATCCTTGTACAGCAGGAAGCAATCATCTGTAGCATTGAGTACAGTCGAGGCAGAGTATATTGCAGCCTGTATGGCAGCTCGGGAAGCAATGTGGCTTCGTAAGCTCCTTGCAGGATTATTTGGGCAATCAATGGAGCCCACTATCATTCATTGTGATAATCAGAGTTATGTGAAGCTATCTGTCAATCTTATGTTCCATGATAGAACCAAGCATGTTGAGATCAAGTACCACTACATGAGAGATATGGTACTGCGGAAGGCTGTACAGTTGAGGTACATCAGCACTGATGAGCAAACGGCAAATATTCTCACCAAGCCTCTCGCTAGGATAAATTTTGTGTACTGTCGAGATAAGCTTGGTATGGTGTAGAATCCAGCCTTGACTGAGAAAGAGTCTCAGTATCAGTGACCCTGTTTAATAAGTTCTTCTCTGTGAGAGAAGTTCGAGGTGAAATCCCTTGTTAATGCATTTTCCTCTAAGATGAGGAATTTGAGGTGCAAGCCCTTGTTAATGCATTTTCCTCCGAGACTGAGGAAATTTGAGGTGCAAGCCCTTGTGAATGCATTTCTCTTCAGATTTGAGGTGAAAGCCCTTGTTTCCACCCTCTGAGCTAAGTCATGGTGGATGTCATGTGTGTGACTCCATGACATATGTTGTACTTGTGTTTCACCCTCTGAGAGAGTCATGGTGAAAGTCACGTTGAGGTGACAACATCACGCAAGTGATGAACACTTGTACTTACCATAGTATGGTTGTAGCCACTATGGTTGATATCGTGTTGAGGCAATATCTAATATCATGATGAGGTGATATTCTTCTTTTCACATTCGGTTGTAGCCAATGTGGTAGACATCACGTTGAGGTGATATGTCTTGTGTAGCTGGAAGTTCTCTCCCTAGCTGAGAGGGAGTGTTAATGTTATGGCAGCTTCGGGTTCATCCTTCCAGCCACGAGTGAAGACATAAATTAATATAGCCTATTGGCTATTTATTTATATGTGATATTTAATGTGAAGGGGCGCTTCACTTGGCAACAATGTAATTTCTAAAAGGGCCGACCTTCCTTGTAATTCACATATTTTAATTGTAATTATATTTCTCTATTTTGGCCGACCTTGTACATGAAGAGGTGCGACCTCTCTCTCATTGTGTATTTATACAAGGTCATTTCCATCCTTTCAATCATCAAGCAAGTTCAATTCTCTCCTTCATTCAAGTGCGAATTTTCTCCAAGAGCAGATTGCAAATTTCTCTAAGTGCAGATTTAGGGTTCAAGGAAGGGCAGATTATTATCTGTTTTGCATCTAAAGTTGGTGCTGAATATTGGCCTTGTGATTGGCCTCATTGTAAAGAGAATTGTTGCCACTATTTATATATATAAGAGAGATCTTTGTTGCTGGGTTTTTCTCCCTCAAGAGGAGGGTTTTCCCAGGGTATCTGCTGTGTTATTGTGTCTGATTTTGAATTAATTTCTGTGCATGTTAATCTGATCACTTAAATTTAACACATTTCAGGCCTATGATAAAACCTTAACTGCAAGGTTTGGTTGGCAGTGGAACCTACAGATGATAGGCTTACATTCTCCCTCTCACCCACTCAACGGTAGATGCTTACATTCGTCTCACTTGGAGGGCAATCGAACAAAGGTAAACGTCTCTACTGATCAATCATTTATTATTCCAATACACTGATGATTTCACCAAGCAAATGATCCTGCATAAATACAACGCCAACCAAAGGGGTCAGCCAAAACAAGATTAAATTCAAATACTATTCTTTAGCGCCAACTATAAGGGGTCGGCCAAATTAGATAGTAAATTTAAATGTTATTTATTAATGATTTAAATTTTATTATTATCTATTATTAAAATAGTGTTTAAAACCACTTAATTATTTCCCTCCAAATTTAGTTTGAAAAGTTTGGGACATGAGAGCCCTGCACAGTCAACTTCCAGTAGCTTCTGTAATTTGCAGGCTTCTTCTCAGATGCCTCATTAAACTATCACTTATTACAACTATGGAGAAAGTTAGTTGAGGGAGAGCATTTTACACTACCATGCCCTTGAGGTTTGTCTAAGGGTTCTCTCTGTATTATGTAGATCCTCAACTGGTCCCAAACAAAAGGTGAGGAAAGCATAGCCAAGATAAGAAGACCACAGGAAACTCAGTTTACTCTAGAAATACCATTCTGCTCAGTATGCCTCATTCTGCTTCAAGACCTTAACCTCATGCTCATTCAATGGCTTAGTGGTACAAAGATAAAGGATTCGTTTGCATTCAATTGAAAAAAAATAGGTGAGGTTTCAATATGGTCACCCATGAGAAGCTCACCGAAATTCTCTACACATTTTTTAAATCCTTTCAGGGGTTGTCATGTCCCCTCCATCAGGAGAATAAAATATTAATTTTACTCTACTTAAAATGTTTTTATAATATTATAAATAATATTAATATTAAATTTATATTGATAACAATAATAATAATAATAATATAATTTTTTTAATAATAATAAATCTCCTTGGAGGCCGACTCACCTTGTTTCTTTGAGTGGCGACAACTTATTTCCAATTTTGGGGTCAACTTAACTTTTCTTATATCAAAGAGCCAACAAGTATAAAAGAGGGAACATTTTGACATCTAGGATCATCAAATTTTATGTGGAATAACTCTGCTGTTTACAGCTTATTACTTGAGACGAAAACCCAGTAGTTGTGCATGAGGTTTGATTGAAAACCTAAACTCATTTCTTGGCAAGCCCAATCAGGTCTTGCAGTGGGACTGAACCAAATCATTTGTTGAATCTTGCAGGTGTAGGAGAAGTAGGGTGAACTTCAACCCTTCATCAGCATCTTAGTTTCCAGGTAGCTGTTTGGTTTCAAGCACACCAAGGAGATCAACACACAGGGCATAGCATCAACATTGGCAACCCTGCAGTGAATCATACTTACCATCAACCCGACATGTCAGAACACCTATCCATCATAGCAAAGGCTATTATCTTCAGGCTGCAGCTCTTACATCTTGTATAGATGTTTGGGGGCCTATGACACCATCAGTATCATTGTAAACATTGGTGCGGATACATGTGGAACTTCCAAGTCAATTAGTTACAGTGACGAGGAAGATGCCATACACCTTCCAGACCAGATCACTTTCAAGGGAAAACTCACAAACTCTTCAAACCCAAGACTGAAGGAGTTATATGGTGCTGCTGAGGCATGCCTCACTTCCTGTCAGTCTGTTAATTAGAACCATTATCTTCTTCTGCAAGTGGGTCTGTATTCTTATGTTGAATTGTGATATGAAATATTGGAATAGATATTATCAGTTGTTTAGGTCTCAGATTTTGAGTGTTGCATGTATCTGCTGTCCATGAACTGGTAATGACAAAAACTGAGTACAGCAGCTGCATTTACAATCTTATTATATTTTGTGGACTGGTTTTGTGTTCAGCATCTATGTACATATATCTGAGTTTGTTTGCAGTCCCATTCTATTGAATCAATTAACAGTTGCAATCAGTGTTGGGTGTTGAACAAGGTTTAAGAGTACATTTACGCCTGTGTTTTGATCGGTGGTGTTTCTTAACAAACTGTTGAATAAATAAACTGTGTTGGTAATTTTTTGGGAGTGTTATTCCAAGACAAACAATTCTGTCTTACCCTAGGGGGCATCACATTGGTATCAGTGCCTTTGTATCCTGCCAGCCTGTGTTTGTAATGGAGATTTATGAGCTTGAGTAACGGAGAATTAAGATATCAACCAAAAACACAGAAGAAAGAGGCAGCCATGGGTGACAGAGATGAGGACAGCTCTCAAGAATTCATCACGGAAAGAAAGGAGTTTCAGACCAATATGAGGGATACTATGGTAGAGATGGTCCAACTTCTAAGAGGTCTGAATCAGCAACTGAGTGCTGATAGGCCTGTTCAGAATGGTAACGAATGGAGCAGTTTTGGGGGTGATAGGGTTTCAGCTAACCCTATCCCAAGGACTTTTAGAGCCAAAAGCTAACAATTCCTGTTCAAATCTCTTTGTCCCAATATTTCAGCAGTAAATTACTAAGTTACCAGTTCACTGGGTTCTGGGCTGGGTACTGGTCCGGGTTCGCGTCTGGTATGGGTCCTGGTCCGGTCCCTCTGTGGGTTCGACTAGGATCTGTGATTTTGAGGCTTGGTTCACTGCTGAAGAACCCGGGGGAACCCGAGAAGAACCCAGGTCGAACCTGGGCAAACCCAAGGTGAACCGACGGATTTGGGCACCCAAAAAGCTTCTTTTTTTTGCATTTTTTTAATAATTTCTCCAGTTTGACTTTGACCCACGCCCAAGGGAACCTTAAAAGTGACCTCTAAAACACTTTAAACACCTAAACTACCTCATTTTTATTCATTTGTTTGGCAAACAAGCATTTTCATTCCAAGAGGTTGAGTTCCTATTTTTGCTTGTTGGATTGACAAAAGGAGTTGAGGATTGATCATTGAAGCTTCTACAAACGATTGCATTGCCATTCCTACAGATTTGCAAGTGTTCATTGGCTGCCACAAAGATTGTTGAAGAATATTTTTGCAAAGAGGTAAGTTTTTCTCCTTTTTTTTGAGTTTTTTCATTCTTTTTTTTGTTTTACAAACCAGAAAATTTGTTTTTCTTTTCTTTTTTTCTATTCTTCTATGAATGTATGCATTGTGCAAGATTCAAAAGAGCTAGGTTTTAAAAAATTATTATATTTTGTTTTCATTCAAATTTTGAATGTGTTGTTAGCAAAACAAATTGCCATAGGAATCACAATGTCAATGGGTTCTACCTCCGGCTCCATAGCTAAACCAAACTCAAAGTTCAAAACAAATGCAAATTCTCCTCTATGGAAGTATGTTGAAATGATAAAACAAATTCCAGGTGGTGGTGGTTATGTTTGGAAATGCAATGGGTGTGAAGTTACATATTCTAGTTCATACCATAGGGTGAAAGCACATTTGTGTGGCATAAGTGGAAGGCATCTCGCCTTGCACTGGAAAAGAAGATGCTCCTATTCCACCAGATACAGTTGCAAAATACATTATGGAGCAAGAAGCGGCAGATCAACGGTAAGCCCAAAAAGGAAATCACCCTTTGTCAAAAAAAAAATCAAAGGGAATGCAGCCCCCATCTAATCCTAATCCCAATATTGTGGTAGAAGACCACCCATTTATGGCCACTCTGAATCTTCAAGCTCAAAGTGCACAACCTCTTGCAAACAAGAGAGCAAAGGGGCCTTTGGAAGTTGCATTTCAAAACAAGAGTAGACCCCTTGCCGACCAATGTGTAGCAAGATGCATATATGCCAATAGATTATCTTTTAATGTTGTTCGTTCTCCATATTGGAAAGAAATGTTGAGAGTGGTTAATGAAGCTCCAAAAGGGTACAAGGGCCCGGGTTATGATAAGGTGTGTAGCACTTTATTGGAAAAGGAGGTTGAGTTGGTTGAAGATGCATTGAAGCCTATAAGAGATTCATGGGTTGAGATAGGTGTGTCCATTGTTTCAGATGATTGGAAGGACTCAAAAAATCGACCTTTGATCAATGTCATAGCGGTGTCCCCTAAAGGGGCAATGTTATTGAAAGTCGTGGATTGTGAGGGGCAAGTAAGAGATGGACAATTTAATGCTAATATTCCCATTGCAGCCATTGAGCAAGTGGGAGCCCGCAACGTTGTTCAAGTTGTAACGGACAACACAAAGAATTGTAGAGCTGCAGGGATGTTGGTTGAGGAAAGATATTCACATATCTTTTGGACACCTTGTGTGGTCCATTCACTCAATCTTATGCTGCAAAAGATTGGGAATAAAATTGCATGGATCAAACAATTGTATACTGAGGCTGAGGACATTCAGATGTTTGTCACCAACCACCACTTGTCTCAAGGGATCTTTAGATCATTTTCAAAATTGGAGCTATTGAAGGTAAGTGAAGTAATATTTACATTTGTCATTTTCTGATTTTCATAATTTGATTGTGCATTCTAATTTAAATTCTTTTTAAAGTTTATTTTTAAATTTTAATTTTTTTTAATTTGCAATAGGTTGCAAAGACCCGCTTTGCCTCTAATACAATCATCTTGAGACGACTTGTGAAAGTTAGGTAGGCACTTTCTAGCATGGTAATTAGCACCAATTGGTCTATATGGAGGCAAAGCGGCACTGAAAGAGGAACAAGAATTAAGAGCATGATATTAGATGACTCATGGTGGGATCGTGTGGAGTATCTCCTTAGCTTCACCGAGCCCGTTTTTGTTAATGATATAACAGCTTCAAGTTTGTCCTTCCAGCCACGAGTGAAGACATAAATAAATGTAGCCTATCGGCTGTTTATTTATATGTGACATTTAATGAGAATGGGCGCTTCTCTTGGCAACAATATAATTTCTCTTGGGCCGACTTTTCTTAAATTATATTTATTATTTGTAATTATATTTGCATCTTGGCCGACCTTGTACATGAAGAGGTGCGACCTCTCTCACATTTGTATATATACAAGGTCACTTTCTTCTATTGGTCATTCATTCATTCAAGTTCGATTTATTTCAGTCAAGTGCGAATTTACTTGAGAGCAGGTTGCGAATCTTTCAAGGGCAGATTTAGTTGTCATAGAAGTGCAGATTATTATCAGTCATTGCATCTGTGTTAGGTGCTGAAGATTGACCTTGTAATTGGCCTCATTGTAAAGAGAATTGTTGCCTCTATTTATATATACAAGAGAGATCTTTGTTGTTGGGTTTTTTCTCCTTGATATAACAGCCTTTCCAGTTCATCCTTCCAACCACTTAGTGAAGACATAAATAAATGTAGCCTATCGGCTATTTATTTATATGTGACATTTAATGAGAATGGGCGCTTCTCTTGGCAACAATATAATTTCTCTTGGGCCGACTTTTCTTAAATTATATTTATTATTTGTAATTATATTTGCATCTTGGCCGACCTTGTACATGAAGAGGTGCGACCTCTCTCACATTTGTATATATACAAGGTCACTTTCTTCTATTGGTCATTCATTCATTCAAGTTCGATTTATTTCAGTCAAGTGCGAATTTACTTGAGAGCAGGTTGCGAATCTTTCAAGGGCAGATTTAGTTGTCATAGAAGTGCAGATTATTATCAGTCATTGCATCTGTGTTAGGTGCTGAAGATTGACCTTGTAATTGGCCTCATTGTAAAGAGAATTGTTGCCTCTATTTATATATACAAGAGAGATCTTTGTTGTTGGGTTTTTCTCCCTCAAGAGGAGGGTTTTCCCAGGGTATCTGCTGTGTTATTTTGTCTGATTTTGAATTAATTTTCTGTGCATATAATCTGATCGTGAAAATTTACAGTTTTGAGTATGATTCGCTATACTAACATGGACAAGCCATGCATTGGAGAGAGATATGATGGTATAGACTCAATGTTTGAGAAGATCAAGTGCACCATAAATGCAAGAGAGCAAGACTCTGAAGAGACTTTCTTCAAACAAGTGCAAACAATTGTTGAAGAAAGATGGAACAAAATGACAACTCCATTACACCTTACCTTTGCATTGAATCCAAAATACTACAGCAGTCAGCTTCTTTCACAGCCAGGAAGGCTTCCTCCATATAGAGATTTAGAAGTGGCTGAAGGGTACAAGGCAGCATTTGTGAGACTCTTCCCTAATCAAGATTTGCGAAGTGTAGTCACGAATTAGTTCACTGATTTTGTGCACTCAAATCATCTAGATGTTGATGCCACCCGTGATAGGTTCTTAAAGGATGCTCATAGTTGGTGGTACTTCCATGGACAATACTTCCAAAATTTGCAGCCCCTTGCAATCAAAATTTTATCACAAAGTAAGTTTAATAAACTTTCATATTTTAGTTTTAAAAGTTTCATAATTTCATTTATAATTTTTTAATTGTTTACTTTGTCTTCATAGGTTGCTAGTTCATCCGCATCTAAGAGGAATTGGAGCACATATTCTTTCATCCACTCAGTAAAGCGCAATAAATTGCTCTCAAAAAAAGTAGAGAACTTAGTATATGTGCATTCCAACTTGCGTCTCCTTTCACACAAACAACCTGACTACAAGGAAGGGGAGACGAAGTTGTGGGATATAGTGCCAGAGGATACTGACTTGCATACTTACAATTCCCACCATATTGCATATGAGGAGTCAGATATCCAACAAGAGCATGGGCACAATACTTGTGCTAGTGATGGTGCCATTGGCACTACTTGTGATTCATCTAGTCTTCCTACTTCATCTAATGCCAATGTTGACATTGATATGGATGATTTAGAGAATCCATTTGATGATTAAAACTTTAAAAGTGTTGTAATATTGAACTTGAAGTTTGAACAATGATTATTTTTCATGCATGTTTTAAGTAACATTCAAGTTTATGGTGGTTCTGTTGTTTATATGATGTTATGTGATATTCTAATCATAATTCATGCTTCTAGGCTATATATATATATAATGTTTTTGTAATTTGTACTAACGAACCCAAAATGAACCAAACCCACCCCCCAAAACATTTTGTTGAACCGGCGAACCAAAGCCCTGAACCCGAACCAGCAACTTAGGTAAATTAGGAAGTCTCATTCAGGCTAGGACTTTCTGGCAACCCCTACAATTTTCTCAGTAGAATAAAATCATAGAAACAAACAAACAAAACCCCTAAAATAAGGAAACTAAATTTCCACCATGCTAGACAATGCCTAATCACAGAACAGAAATTAATCTTAGAAATCTTACAGTTGACCTTTTCAAAACAAACAAACAGCTATAAAAAGCTCAAGCTATGCTATTTCATTGAAGCTTCTCTGAGCTCACAGCTTTTTGTACTTCCTTTTGCTCTATAACTTCAAAAATCATTGCAAAGAATGAGACACAAGATTATTAGAAGCCGCAGAAACACATGCTACAAATCTATCTATATCATCTTAATTTTTCAGATTGTTCAAAAAAAAATCTATCTATGCCATTTAATGCATTAACCACACGTTGAGTGATTTTGTAGCCACTGTACTGAGTCGGCAGCCTGCCAGCAAAGATCTCACAATTTGCATTTAATGAGAAAATATTCGCTCAAATCTATCTATGTCATCTTAATTTTTCAAATTGTTAAAAAAAAATGATTTATACAACTACTCTTACAAATAGGAAAACAGATAAATAATAATTTCTAAATATAAAAAATATGCTCTTAAATGCAAACTATAGAAATAAAAAGAAATATATTTAAATTATACAATGTGATTGGCCAGCCCAGCAAAAAAAAATGCAAATCAAATGATTCCAATAGTGACTTGCCTATTAAAGTTCTCACAATTTGCATTTAATGCCAAAATATTCGCCCAAATTTATCTATGTCATCTTAATTTTTCAAATTGCTTAAAGAAAGAGGAAAATGAATTATACAACTACTCTTACCAATAGGAAAACAAATAAATAATAATTTGTAAAAACTAAAACTATGTTCTTAAATTCAAACTATAGAAATAGAAAGAAATATATTTAAATTATACAATGTGATTGGCCAACCAAGCAAAACATTGCATATCAAATGATTGCAATGATGCATATTTCTCTCTGTAGCATTTTGCTAATCAAATGATTACAATAGTAACCTGCTTCGCGGCAGGAGCTATTTCATGTTTATGAATTACATACCATATGTCATTCACTATACTCATTTGTCTATCTAGTCCTTGTAACAGGAAGGAATACTTCTAAATGCAGCAGGAGAGAAAGGTCAATATCAGTACAAGTGTAGTCAATTGTCTGACAACAAAGTAGAAGATGAGATTTTGGAATCAACCTTCTCCTTTACATTCTACAACTTTTGCAAGGCATAATTTGCACATACATTGCAAGAATGAAAGTTCTATCTTTTCAATAACTTCTTTTACATTTACTATATTCAAAAAATTTAATACCACTGTAAAGAAAGGAGAAGCTTGATTGCAGAATCTCACCTCGTATTATGTTGTCAAACAAATTGACTATACATGTACTGATATGGACCTTTGCCTCCTCCGGCAATTACAAGTACTCGTTCCTGTTACAAGGACCAATTAGACAACTGAGTACAATTTTATGTGTTTCTGAAAAAACAGCAACAAAGCTGATAAAAAGATCTGCACTAGTTACTTATGCTGTTATGGACTAAACACTTTTACATGAACCTTTGATCATGTTTATAATCAAAATTCGGTAAAGCATTAAGTGGTATGCATCCCAGGTCTTTTCTTCATTATTCTCTTTTATATTGTATAATGCAGTTTATTTTGCCTAGTAAAGAGGTTACCAATTTGGTGTAAGCGGGCTGTTGACCAAGAGGAAAACTGAATTAACGTATGGATACCATTCATAGCAGGCTGCTGCCCATGATTGACAGCAAAGCATCACATGTTTTTCATCATCCACTTTTCCTAGTGTGATTACTTCATTTATTAAGTGCTATTGGAGCTTTCTATTGTAAAGCTCTGTTGGATTACCACAAATCAGAAACTCTGTCAATCAAACTCCCAAAGACACACATAAGACTGTATACTAACCCTACCAGGGTTTGAAACTGGGCGTTATTTTGCACAGCTGTTCATAGGGTTGTGCTGTTATTAATACAATAGTACAGGAGGAAGCATTTTTTAGTAGGAAGCTATGAGGCAATAGTGGAGGATATTGACAAGTGTGCAGACATTCAATGTGAAGATCGCACAGAAAATACTGAGGGGGGTGGGGTGAATCAGTATTTGTATACTTTTTAAAACTTTAAAACAGATAACTCACATAAATCATAAATCAAATCATAAATCAGCAACATGAAACTCAAGAACAAGTTGAACACCAGGATTTCATGGAAAACCCTTTCGGGTAAAAAACCACGTGAAATTTTGTTTTTATTTCTTCAAAGGGCACCAACCTTGTTACATAAGTGGGCACCAACTCTCCCGAAGCACCAACTTCGATTACACTGAAGCACCAACTCCAGACTTCGAAAACAAATCTGCAATATACTGAGTTAAATCACTGCCTTCACATGAATTGTGAGGCTCTCATTCCACAAACACACGCTGTCCAAAATCATGGAACACTTCAATCAAGAATATCCTGTACTTTAAATCAGAATACTTTTAGTAAGCCACAATACACATTTCTGATGAAAGCTTCCGCATGATTGCAGACAAACTTCTTCTTCAAACACTGTAACTTCTTTACAAGACAGCTTGATCAAAATCAGCCATCTCTTCTATAGCAGAAACTTTTGAATCAAATCTTAAGGGTAAAAGACCTTAAGATTTTCTGAATGACAACACTATCTTCAACTTTTTCACCAAGGCCTTTAAGAGAGTTCACCACTTCATCTACCCTCGAAAAATAAGCAGCTATATTTTCTTCCTCTTTCATATTCAAACTTTCAAATTGCATCCGATGAGTCTGAAGCTTGGCCTTCTTCACTTTTTCATCTCCTTCGTATGCATTCTTGAGTTTGTCCCACGTTGCTTGAGTGGTATCACAATGCATGACTTTCATGAACTCAGTTTCTTACAATCCACACAATATTGCATTTATGGCCTTTGCATTGCTTTCAAAAGCTCTCCTTTCATCAACAGTGGATGGAGGATTCTGAGGAGGTGTATAACCAGACACAACGCTGTTCCAAACATCAAATCCCAAAGACATCAGGTAAGCTCTCATTCTAACACACCAAAAAGCATAATTTGTACCATCAAATAGAGGAGCCCTATTCGTTGCTAGTCCTTCCAGAGCGTTCATTATGAGATCTCACAGAAACAACCTTCAAGCTTTTAAGCCTTTGCAAAAGGTACCTGCTCTGATACCAATTTCAAGCAATGCCTCCACTTGATTAGTGAGGCTCAAACTTACATAAATGCTGTCCAAACTCGGAAACAATCTTTACCGAGCAGCAAACTCCTTTACAAAAACTGATTTTAACCAAAAAATCTCCTTCAAGAACATACTCAATACTAGAGCAGAATCAATAATTTAATCTCCCCTCATGACGCTGCCAAAGAAAACTCCAACTGCTATTTCATACACAGCAAACCTTTTATTCAAACATCACCTTACATTTGACATAGAAAGAAGATATTAATCACTTGAAATCTGAACACAATATTAATAAACAGCTCAAAAGGCCACTTCTGTCACATACACCATCAGAATATGCATTTCCAACCAATCACAGCACACTTTATTCCTCATGCAAAAACACACTCAGACTCCTCCATATTTTTCATACTAGATACACATTGCTCAACACTCTATTTCAAGAGATAAAGATGACTGGCACACACTAACGATGCAGCCTGACACCTGCAAAAACATCTTTTACAGCCCGTGCTTCTATTGAATCTTCGACCACCAAAAGTTAAATCATTTTTTTGTTTCTAATCGCTGCTCCATACATCATGTATCTCACAAAATAATCATCAATATATAAAAAGAATCTAATCTTTAGGCAATCAAAAGTAGACAAAGCCCGTCACCCAAAAGATACA
>VDFB02369505.1:0-24008 GCA_007258455.2 Sequoia sempervirens | reverse complement strand
TTCTCTTTGTTTTTGTTATTTTCTAAGTCTCGTGTTGCACCTCCCTCATCATTAGTCAACTTCATCTTGATCAAAACAAACAATTACCTAGTCCACCCTTTCATTTTACCATTAACTCTCTTTATGACTATCCTAAACTTCACAATTTCAACTCAACATAAAGCTATCCGACCCAAAACAATATTTAGGCTAATATACATCACAAAATTTCCATTCCATTTCAATTCAAACAAATTTAAACCATTTCCCATCCTTTATTCTTGAAAATTTAATAAAAACATATACTGTACTTTCATTTTAGTCTCCAAAATACAGCTACTATTAGATAGATCGGTCAAAGCAATGGACTTTTTAACTTCATGCTTACACCAAACCTTATATAAAAAGAGATAAAATTATACCTTGGTAATCTCTTAACCAAAACAACTTAAAAATCACACTTAACCATCAAAAGCTCTTAAAGTTCTTAGTGTCACTGGTTCCTTCATACCATGTTTGCAACACTTGTAGGTCAACCAACCTGTTTGCCAGAGCTTCATTCACAATCTAAGCACTATTACACAATTCTATCTACACTTTTCAATTGCTTCCTTGCAGATCTGAAACGTATTCAAAATGGGTATCAAAACTTTTACAACACAAGCTTCAAATATTGTTGTCTCAGAGAGATTTAGGCCTCATTAGGCCTGATTTGCATAAGGGTTTGTTGCTTTACTAACTCCTGACCAAAGTACACTTGTCTAGTGCTTGGGAAATGTTTAGTTTGATTGGTATATGCTCTTCAAAGCATCAAATTCTGTTTACAAAGTATTTTCACAAAACCTTAAGGACTTAACCTTCATAATTACTATGTTCACAAACTGTAGACACATTTTTTTAGTCAAGAAATTTCATTCCCTTGCATCTTATCTTTATTATTTTTCCCTCAATCTACTGAAACATGCAAGAACATTCATAGTAGGATAATATCACATGAAACCAGAAGATTCCACCAATTAATAAAGGAGAAACATAATTATTTTTGTCTCTTCTTACTAGTAATTGAGGGTTTTAGGTACAAAAAGTAATAGCAATCTTCCACCAACTAGCCCAATCAACCTCCAAGAAACAAGACAATGACTCATCTAGATGTTCCCAAAACCCAAGGCTTCAAAACACAAGGTTGATGACCCTACAAAACATTCCCGTGCTTACCAAGTGATCTCTAATCATCAAACCCTTACAAGGTTTATTGATACATTCACAACTATTGTTACCTCCACATGCATTTGACTAGTAGTGACAACCTTGGTTTATAATCCTCCAACCCCATACCTTGGGATCATATCACCATGAAAAAACTTCATCCAACATCCTTATGAGTGTAGGTACCACAAAATAGGTATTTTTTCAGATCTTCCTTCCTTGAGCGAGGGAAATTAAGGAAGAGAAGAGGAAAGCAGGACATGTAGTAGGTCGAAAAGAGAGAGATCAACTAGAGGTCAAAAGATTATAATAAAATTTTGTAAACACATGGAATTTTTTTTGTTGAAAGGGGGTTACGTTCTTATGATGATGAGAGCATAGGTGACATTGAGGTGCCCTTGAGGTACAAACATCTATGGAAACAATGGGCACCCAAGGAACTTCCTCCAATAAACATTGATTTTGTGTCAACGAGAGGATACATCACATAGCACCATCATCATTACATGGTTTGGGTCTATTTTGCATGGATGACATAAAGGTCTGTCATGATAAAGTTACTGAATTGATGGAATATGTTGAACCCTATTATAGTTACAAAGATTAAATGCAGTTGGCTCAATATACATGAAGTATGCATATGTATGCACTGTCAACAAATTATATACAGCTAAAAGATAAGAATCAAAATAAAGGAGTGGCTATGTACATTGATGGAAGGCCAACAGAATCAGGGAATATTGCAGGGTTTATAAATAGTACACAACCTAGGTCAACAAATAAGCAACCCAAATGCATATTTGAGGCACACAAGGGAAACCATGTATTTGTATGTGCAAGAAAATCAATAACTGAAGGGGAAGAGTTGCTAATCGATTAGAATTTGGATTGCAAAGATACAAACATAGTTACTATGGGGTGGTACATACTATATACCATTTTACCCAACCTCCAATTAATGACTCCAATATACCATTTTATTATTATGTTTTTTTTCATAAGTCTATTGGTTTCATTTCGGTAATGTTTTTTTATATTTAATTTTTGTCACAGTGGGACATTGATCATAGGGGGAAGGCTTTGACCTAGAGCACAGATCGTGATGCATCTTTAGGCACTTCTACCTGACAGGTTTACCTCATTGTAATTGTACAAATTAGATACGAGCAAAATGTTTTATTATTATGTTTTTTTCATAAGTTTATTGGGTTAATTTTGATAATTTTTTTAATATTCTTGTCACATTCGAATGATCAGGGAAAGGCACCAGTAGTAGAGGAGAGCATCCATAGGGAGGTGCAGTCACTATTATGCGATGATGACATTGCATATTTTGCAAACCCTCTGGATATGATAAGGAAGACCCAAAAAAAATGCAATGAAGAAACCCTTTAGTTGTTATTCATAGTGCTTCAAATAGATGAGACAAGAGAAAGGTTTAAAACATTGACTAAGAGAGCATGAAACTTGCAAGTAAGTTGTCATGAGATCTTCAATTATAACATAACTTCATTCATGGTTTTATATTTTGCACTCTTTTATGTCATGAACTAAAATATGTGTTGTTTTTATAGCATATTTTGCGTCCTCATGATACTACTGGCCATGATCAGGGTACTGCAGGTGCTGACCAAGGAGTAGGGTATGTGTAGGATCATCATGGAAAAAGCAGGCCCTTAAGTGGCAAAAAAATAAAAAAGAAATAGAGTTAGGCATCTTGATGTAAAAATTTGAATAAGTTATCTATATTATTTCAAAAATATGTAAGAATAGAATCTATGGGAAATTGAATGTAGTTTCTAAACTACTAGGTTTGTTGAGTAAAAATAAAAATTTCAATTAGAAAATTTCTGAAATTTAATGCACTAGCACTCAAATTTCTCAGGGAAAAAATAAGAAGTAGGGTGAACTTCACCCCAAATTGCCACAATAAGATGATAATATTTTATAAGATTTTAGATATAAGTACCATGTCCCCGATGCGATGCATAACAAGCTTTTGGTAATTTTTTCCAAGTAAATAATTAATTATGAATTTTATTACAACCTTTAAAAAATATAAAACTTTGTATATATGACCACCTTAACTTGGTAAAACTTTATGAAATTCAATTTTTATTTTTTAATCCTATAAGTACTAAGCATAGAAATGTGATGCATGTTTTGGATTCAAAAAAATGAAATTATTTGAAAGATATAGATGTTTTTCAATCAGCCTATCAATCAAGACTTTAGTCATAATTCATATAGAAAATGAATAATAATTATTTATTAAATTCAAAGTAAAGCATAATTTATATTGGTGGAAAGCTGAGAATATCCTTTAAAAACCCTTTTTGTTTCATCAATTTTGGGTAAAAAAAAAGTCACCAACCACATACCCATCATATCACCACTTTTTTGCCCATCATGATCCTACACACACCCAATAAGCTGGGTACAAGTCGACATCTTTGGATCTTCCTCAGGTATTGGTTATCACATCATTTGACCCCCATCATCCATGCCTATATTGTCAACTAAAATTTTAACACATAGCATGCAAGATCGGTAGTGCACCGTAATGAACACATTTAACATGCATCGTGACATGTACATAGATGTGGTACACTAGTACTAGTGATGTTTAACAACATTTCCTTGATCTTCCCATATTATTAGTACAAGAACATAGCCAATCACATTTGTGGTGACTGAGGATTTCGTTCCCATAAAGATAGAGAAGGTCCCAAGTACTTTAAAATGTTTGAATTATTATTATATATAATCCAATTGAAATTTACTTATTGATTACTCTTTTTAGAATAAAAATCCCATGATCATTTTGTAGGAAATGATGTTTTTTATAAACTTCTAAATGATATTACATTGGAGATCTTCGGGCCCACCATACATTCATGGTGGAATTCCCAAAATCAAGATTTAAAAGATGAGCTCATTAACTGTTTAGTTGTGTTGTTTGGTAATAACACATTCATCTGAACCAAGGTCCTTAAGGAAGTTTCTACCTATCTAAAGTATGTGAGGGACCAATATAGGTCACATTTAGAGAAGAAAAAAAAGTATGAGCATCCCCCCATGATTCCAGAGAGGGAGTGGAAAGACTTGGTGTTAGATGGAAAGGAGAAGGCTGAAAAGAAAAAAGGAAAGACACCACCAGGCCAAGGAAGGTATGTGATACTATCAATAATGTAATTATATACTGATTACTCTTTCTTTTTACAAAATCTAAAGTATTTCAAACTTTTCATAGGTCACTCGACACATCGAAGGCAACAAAGGCAAGACTAGAAAAATATGGGCAACACAAACTTGGCTCTAGTGGTTATATGAAATTAGGCACATGAATTGTAAGTATCAATAAATGAAATATTGCATCCAAATAATAAATTGCAAACAATTTTGGTTTTATCATACCATAAAAGCAAAATTCATGATATTATGCAAAAAGGGCTCTGAATTCAACAGAGTGCCCACAAAAGAGGACCTGGAGATTTCCTTCCAGAAAGGTTATGGAGTCATGGTTGAATGCCTAAGAGTCTTGACTAGGCAAACACAATCTTCCACTGCATCCAACACATAGGTAAATAAACTAAATAAAGTTTATTTAAAATTGAATACTTGTGCAATCTATTCAATATTAATTTCCACCGTAGTAATTGTGTGCCTATTTGTTTTAAATAGTAAGCAATGATAATACTACTACGACATTGGAATGCAACCCTGCGAGGATGGATCACAACCCTAGGACAGAGGGGTCATGGTGTGCATCCCAAAGACCGGATGTATTCATGTGCTATGCCGTACTAATATATGGATTAATACACTAAACATCTTTAATTGCAATTGGTGCATAATTAATGCAACCTTCATCTTCTCAAACTTTAGAGCATGTAGAGTGGTCAACATGTTGAGCATGATCAGCTAGACAAGATCAGGAACATGATGTGGCCCCATCAAGTAAAGAGGACCACTCTAATGTTCTTTTAAACATATTTAATTTCAATTGGTGTATTAATTAATGTAACCTTTCATGTTTCAACTTTAGAGCATGTAGACTGTGATCAACATGTTGAGCATGATCAGGCTAGACAAGATCAGGAACATGATGTGGTTGCATTAGGTAAAGAGGACAAATCTAATGTTCTTTTAAACATATTTAATTGCAATTGGTGTATTAATTAATGTAACCTTTAGTGTTTCAACTCCAGAGGATTTAGAGGGTGTTCAACATGTTGAGCATGAGGCTATAAGACAAGATTAGGAACATGATGTGGCCCCATCAGGTAAAGAGCACCACTCTAATATTCTTTTAATTAATGAAATACTTGTAACAATAATAAGAAAACATATCAATTTAACATTTCTTTGTTATTGCAACAAACCCCCCCTTGCAGTGGCCTCCACGTCTTGAGTACATGACTAGGAATACATTAAGATCATAAGAAGATGGCAGAACAACTGAAGTGGGGATAGATGATTTTGAAAATGATACACCATTTCTTTTTTAGCTGCAAAAAAGAAACAAAAAAAAAGTGATTGTATAATCATATTATGACAGCCATATTTTTGATAATATGTAAAAAATGAAAAAAATATTGTTATATGTTAATGAATGAATGTGAATATTTTAATGAATGAATGTTATATGTTATTAATGAATGTGAATATTTTAATGAATGAATGTTATATGTTATTAATGGATGAATGAATGATTAATGTTATATGATCGAGTATCAGGAATTGAGAGTGATGTGAGGGGAAGGGGAGGGGCCAAATGAGCTTCCACCATCACGTGGTTAGCCCTATTAAGTAGAGAATATTAAACTATTCTCAAAACAAAGAGAAGCTCAATAAGGTAATGCACTTTTCAATATTTTATTATGTTGCACTTTTAAGCTTATGTGATTTTCATTAGTTATCTTTGCTTCAATATGTTACCCTTTGTACTTATTTTACTTTTTAACACATTTCATATGTTACCCTAGATGGCAGCTTTTGCAGGGGAAGCTATCCATAGATGGATCCTGCATCTTGGGATATACGAGTTTCTTGTAACAAAAGTTTTGAAATAAAACCCTTGTTTTTGAGTTTGCAACATGCTTTCCTTTATTTCTAACTCTGTATTGATAGTTTAGAAACAATAAAGGCTAAGTATTGTGTGATATCTATTAGAAAAGAGTTAGGTTTTGTTTCAAGTAGTTAGTAGGTTAGAATATTAAGAAACAAAGGAAAAAGAGACAATTCCCTATGTCTCGGACTATGTTCTTTCACAGAGCTTTTGAGAGTCCTTAAGTTATTCCATGGGAATTCAACCGATGTAGGGTTAGTTGGTTGGTGGGATGGAAATAATTTAATGTATTTTTAATGTATATATGCTTGTCTATGTAGGGGAATCAGGAATATGGAGTGATGTTGTTTCAAGGCCAAAAATTAGGTTTTACTCTTGAAAATGAAGGTTACAAATAGGTTTTTGAAGAAATAACATATGCATGACAAAGGAGATGATTTCAAAGACTGTTGCAGACATATTGATACATGTTCCAAGTGATTTCCAGAGTATTGGAGGTTTGTAACTATCTTCTTTGAGAAACCCTCCCTATTTTGTGCTTTTTTCACCTTATAATCAAGGGTTTAATGGATCAGTGGGTTATTAAGCTTTTAAATCCTTAAATTTGACTGAATCATGAGTTTTGTGACATTTATAAAGACTATTTGTGGTTGGAAATTAATTTGGAGTAGTGTAAAGGTGACCTCCTTTCAAAAAAAGGCCTAATCTAGTAGCCTTTTCTAGCGTGTAGTTGGAGATTCTGGTAATTTCTTGAAGATAGTCTATTGAAAGATTTTGTTAAGTTGTTATGGAAATGAAAGGATCTCTAAAAATGGATTTGGTTTTTGGTATTTACATTTGGTTGAGGGATTTACTTGATTTAGGGCATGGAGTCATGTTTTTCAAATGATGCCTTGCTTTCATGGATAGTAGGAATTTGATGGAATAGTGGAAACAATGATTATGAATGTTTGAACATTGTTCTATTTATGTTGAGAAAGATGTTTCAAAGTTGGGATAAGGTGTAGAAGATAGTAATGATTATTTTGGTGTTTGCATTCTCTATATCTAACAATGGTGTTTTGACTATTGAGATAAGAGGACTATTTGATTCAGTCATTTGTGTGTACATTCTTGGTTAGTAACATGCAAAAACATGGTGATTATAATGACTTGGAGGTTTGGCAAAGGATTAAAAGCATAATTAGTTGGTTGTTATCACTTTTCCTTGAGGAATAGGCTGAGTTGAAGAGTACTTTCGTGTATAATGAAAGAATGAGTCGTTCAAGTGTCAATGATCAGGTTTTGTGATTATATGTTGCTGGTTAAGATGCATATTTTCTAAGAAAGATGTGAGTTACTAATTAATAATGGTTACCTGATAACCTTGTGAATTCAAATGATATGAATGGATTATGCTGAAGTGAATTATTGAAGTTAGTTTTGATTTGATCTTCTCCTAATTCTGTTTGGGATTGCAATCCCCTGAAGAATGAATTTTTGGTATGATGCTTGAACAAATAATTTTTAAAAAAATAATTACAGGGCTTTGTTGCAATTTCGATGAACATAGCCTAATGAACCACAAAAAATTGTGATGAGTTTGTTGTACATGTGACATATTTTTCATCATAAATGCAATGACAATTTTCTCCACCTCATCAAGAAATGGATGAACCTTTGGTATTTTTTGGAAAAAGGGCATTCTACAACGTTTTGTGATTTTTTTTGTCAATAGATGGATGAAGTTACATTGATTTTGTGATAGACATTGCCAAAAAAAAATTGTAGCGCTGAATGATGATGTTGGGTCATGGTTTTGACGTATAAAAATTGGTCGTTAAAGTGAAAAAATTTAAATCAATGTTTCTTGGGTAAGTTGAAAATATTTTGTTGATATGTCACCAAATATTCGTTAGAATTTGTAGTCAAATACAATAGTGTTACTTGTGACATCAGATCAATGAGAACCCCTACTACGATGTTTCGATTGATCCATGCAAGAATATGGAGAGGAGATGGTTGGTTTTTAAAACCCATCAGTAGGTCCTCTAAAGTGAAGGTTATGTTGGTACCACTATCCACAGGTTGTGCAAAGGGGATAGGTTGATGCAAGAAGGAGGCCATTATGCACACTAGACAATACTTTTCCAGAGTCCCTAAAGTTTAAAGGATAAGATAGTGACCCAATTAAGGTTTCGTTATGCAACACCTTCAAAACCTTCCAACTATGCCAACTAGGGATCATAGGTTGGGTTGTAAGGAGATAGCCTCACAACAATCACACCTAAAACACTCCTAGAGTATGAGGAAAGGAATTGTTAGTATCACAAAATAGAACAAAAATGGTTCATGTCGGGTTCACCAAAAATATACAAGAGGGTGACGAATGACGTTTAAGGCCCCAAGTCATAGAGGGCCAAGAGCAGAAGGCTGCCCTAACTTACCTCAACTTAACAAGATGTTGGGGAATGCGGGACGAGAATGATGAGGACTAAATTCCTTCAATAACCCTACAGACCCGAAATGCAAGATGCAGCTAGTCGAGCTAGTTTTTAAGTTCAATGCTATGCCTTAAGAAGCTCTCTACCTGAGGATAGAAGTGCGGTTCAGGGATGACAACATGACGTGTTGCCTTCTCTCAAGTGCACTAGGATCCATACGACTAGACAATGAAAGAGACAAGGTCAAACCTAGGAAAACAAACTAACAACCCAACTAACTACTACTAAAGGGCCAAAATAACATGATTAAGTAAAAAAAAATACTCTCTAATGTGAAAGTAAAAATCCAAAAGTTAGGGTGGCAAGGATGATCTCACAAAGAAACTCATTTTCCAACTAGCTCCTTGAAAGCACGTTCACCTACACACAAAGAGGAGGAAATTTTTTGGGTGGATGTATAGGGGCCTACCTCAGTCAAATCCCTATTTAGGTGTTTCCACCTCCATGGATAGCTAAGAAAGTTAGATAAAAGAAACAACGTAATAAGGAACACTAAAGCACTACAAAATAGTAATTGGTTTACTCTACCAAGTAATAGAGGAGAGGAATGGGAAGCCTACCATCTCCACCAAAAGCACTCAAGGATGATGGGAGAGAGAATGAGAGTGCTCAAGCCTTTGCTACAATGGTGTGGTCCAAAACTTTCTCTAGTGAAGTTGTTACTGCAATGGAGTGCAAGAGTACTGCTAGAATGCTTGAGAATGCTAGAAGTGAGTGCAAGAGAGTGAAGAAGATTGCCTGAAGGTATGCATAAGAAGTTATGAACCATGTAGGAGGAGGGAATTTGAAAAGGAGATGAAGAAAATGACTATATTCAGGTCGGTTTCCTAAAGAGGGTAGGTTACAACTTGACCACCAAGGAGAAGTGTAACACCTTTGCAAGTTCAATCGCATGACTCTATCAGGGACATAAGTGTGCCACATGGACATCTACGTGTCGTGTAGGAATCCCTGATGGAAATTCCCCCACCAACGCTGAAAACAAGTGCTAAGTGGAATGAAAGCAGCAGTCTTAGGTGTAATTAAGCCTCTGAACTTGGTTTTCTAAAGTGGAAAAGGAAAAAGAGGGAATTTTCGTAAGGGGTGGAAATTCACTCTTATACAATAGGTTGTATAATCCTCTCACTTATAGTATTGTTATGTCAAGAGATATAATTTTTTTATGAAGGGGGAGTTTTTGGTCATCAAAAGGGCCATGATGAGAAGTCCAAATATTTTTTAAATGATGGTATCCTTCATGGTATTGATTGCAAGCAACCCTCTAATACTTCAAAACACTACAACAAAGTAGAAAAAAGCACGATTACTAGAGCAACAGATGACAATGCATGACCAAAATAGGACCCAAGCCAACTTTTGATGCTTGTTCTCAAGCATGGTATACATCGCAACCATGAAACCATACACCATAAAGGAAAAGGTGGCGCAAACCATTAATTTGGTGATAACTAGGAACAATACCTTATCTTTCGTGGTAAGAGGTGTGCTCATCTACCACTTTAGCACCAAAAATAAGGGGAAAAAAAGGCCAAATAATAAAAAATGAGAAACAACTTAAAATAATTCTTTCCAATTAGAATTGGCATGCCTAACATTTTATGTGTCTCTTTTTCTTTTATATCCACCTTGATACTGCCCAAAATGGTGATTACCATTGTAAATGACATCATCGCTAACAACACTGCTATCACTAATTCTATGTAAAAACATAAATTATTTCCCTAAAGTAAGGAAGAGGATGTAAGAAATACTAGCTAGAGGGGAAATTTATTCTAGTTTTTTTGTAAATTATATTTTTTGTTATATAGTCATTTTTCATATAAAAGATATATACATTTATTCACATATTCTTTAGATTCATATATCAAATATTAAAACAATATATTAAAAGCTTTTCAATTTTAACAAGTATGGTTGTTGTAGAATAAATTATGACAAGAAGAATGATAGTTAAAAATTATTCAATGTAAAAAAGTGAAAAAACAAGATATATCAAGAATGATAGTAAAAATCATTCAAAGTAGAAAAATGAAAAATCAAGATATATCAAGTCATGTAAAGCACAAAAGTTTCCTTTGAAAGAGGAAGTAGTAGAACTTTGATTTAACCATGTTAATTTATTTTCAAGATATTGAAGGACATTTATATAGTCTCATTAATTTCTTTTGACAAAATTTGACCCCCTTTAAGGTAAATTAAAAATTATAGATAGATATAATTTATTGTGAGAGTTTGGAGTGAATTTTGAGGAGTAGGGACATGAGAGAAAATTTGTGTTTCCTATGTATAGTTAAGCTCCTTCAAGCCATAAAATTTTTGGAAAGACTATTTGGGTATATTTTGGTATGAGTGAGATCCCAATATTAAGCATTCATGATTGGTCCAAGATCAACCTCAAGGAGATATGAAGATTTAAAAAACAATTTACATCAATAAGAAAAAAATGTTTACAATAATATTCAACAAAAATAATTTGTTGACTACACTTCCAATTTTTACAATTTGACTATTTTAGTTAACCTTGTCTTAGTTCATTCTATCATAATGTTCTCTCTTTGAACAAGCTAATTTTGTTAGAGCATCAATAACATGTAGGGGAAGATATCATCTTAAAAGCAATACAATGTAATCTACATTTTCTTACCATCATAAGGGCCAATTGAATTCTATCCATGTTGTATGTGTAGTAGTGTGCGATTTGCAATTGGATTACTTATATATGTGGAACAAGCATCAACAACATTATTGCAAAAAGAGGATAACATCTATATAAAATGTTTTTGGGGTTTTATTCAATAAAGTAAAGTTGTAACATTGATCATTGATATTATTGATAAATTTAAAATGTTGATGCATTGATAATAGATCATGGCTATGTGCAGGATCATCATGGAAAAAGCAAGCCCTTAAGTGGCAAAAAAAATAGAAAAATTAGAGTTAGGCAACTTGACGTAAAAATTTGAATAAGTTATCTATATTATTTTAGAAATATGTAACAATATATTCTATAGCAAATTGAATGTCGTTTTAAAACTACTAGTTTTGTTTAAAACAAAAAAGTCTATTTGGTGAAAATTTGAAATTTCAAGGCACTAGTACTTAAATTTCAAGGAAAAATAAGAAGTTGGTGTCTGTCTGACCACCCTAACCACAATAAAATGATAATATTTTTTTATAATATTTTATATATATGTAGAGGAGTCATGTCCCGATGTGATACACATTTTTTTGTAATTTGTTTCCACGTAAATAATTAATTATGATTTTTTTATTACAACTTTTAAAATATATAAAAAACTTGTATGTCTAACCACCTTAACTTGGTAAAAACTTTATGAAATTCAATTTTTCTTTTTTAATCCTATAGTATGTGAAGCATAGAATGTGACACATGTTTTAGATTCAAAAAATGTGATACCATTTGAAAGCTATAGATTTTTTTCAATCAGTCCATCAATCAAGACTTTAGTCATAATTTGAATAGAAAATAAAAAATAATTACTTATTAAATTCAAATTTAAGCATAATTTATATTGGTGGAAAGTTGAGAATCTCCTTTAAAAACCCTTTTCATTTCATAAATTTTTGGTAAAAAAGTAGTCATCAGCCACATACCCATCATGATCCTACACATACCCTCATTGGTAAATCTAAAATGTTGCAAAACTGATATTAAATAATATTGCTAAATTTATTAATATTTTTATTGAAAATATCATTGTAAATGGTAAAATATTGAGTAGCATTGATTATAACAATCATCTCTAAATCTAAAAAAATGTAGTATTGATCAATAAAGATTATTTCTAAATCTATGATTTTTTTATCACAAAGATCACTGCAAATGGTAAATAATATTTTGATTTCTATCTATATAAAGTTGAATGGTGATGAAAAACTTGTAGAATTCCATCATAAGATGAATAAATGTTGATGCCAAGAGGGTGAACTTCTATGAAGGTGCAAGTCCAACCGTCCGTTGTGGACTTTTGTGAAGGTGGTTGGAGGATATTTTTTGTTTTTTGCATGGGGCAATGACTCCAAAAGCAATAAAAAATCTCGATAATGGCACTATCAATTAGAGTGATGGAAAATTAATGTGCCATATGTACAGATATCTAGGTATGTCATAGCAAATGAAAACAAGGCTATATTGTTTCAATTTTTGAGATTGTTTTGTTGAGAAAAGAGTATATTTCTGCATGGGTTTGTTACTGTGAATTTTTGTGCATTTCTCTGTATGACTTCCATTTTGTGGATATGTTTGAAATGGAATAAAATTGTTAATGTTATGTAGCTTTTTCTAGGCTTTGAGAAACAAGGCAGCTTGGAGAAAGCTAGTGGGAAGAGGTGCATATCGGGAAAAGCCTTTGTGATATTATTTCATTTGTGGTTCATGGTTTGTGGCAAGCTATATTATTTGATCTATGATAAGGCATTGTTTAATGTTTCCAATTTTGATAAGGTGCTATTGAGAAAAGACTATATTGTTTGTAAAAAAGAATATTGTTTCATTTATGGTTCACGTTTTGTGGCTATGGTTTTGCATGGGTATGCTAGTGTGAATATTTGTGTTTTGTGGGTTTCTCCATCTGGGTCGCTGTTGAAACCAATATTGTTTGATTTATGGCTTCTATTTTGTGGTTATGGTTGCAACGAAGTAAAATAGTTAATGTTATACAATTTATGTTTAATTCCATTAGGCATTATTGATTACTATTCTCTAGCTTAGGCTATATTGTTTTATTTTCGAAAAGGTGCTATTGAAAAGGCTATATCGTTTGAATTTTTTATAAGGTTTTGTTGAAAAAAGAGTAAATTTTTGCATGGCTTTGTTACTGCAAATTTTTGTGGGTTTTTCTTTGTGGTTATATTTGCAACGGATTAAAATTGTTGACCTTATGCAGTTTTTGTCAATTATTGTTGTCTAGCTTGGGGTATATTGTCTCATTTTCAATAAAGTGTTGTTGAAAAGGCTATATTGTTTCAATTTTTGATAAGGAATTGTTGTGAAAAGCCTATATTGTTTGTTAAAATTAATATTGTTTTGTTTATGGTTGGCGTTTTATGGCTATCATTCTGCATGGCTTTTGTGGCTATAATTTTGTGTGGGTTTTGTGCATTGTTTATTGTTGTTCTCTGGCTTAGGGTATACCATTTCATTTTTGATAAGAGATTGTTGAGAAGGAAATATTGTTTCATTTTCGACATGGTATTTTTGAGAAAAGACTATATTTTTGCATGCGTTTGTCACTGTGATGTTTTGTTTGATGCCACCATTGATTGCAATGATGGACAATATATTTTTCCTACGTAAAAATATGTATGTGTGTCATAGTAGATGTAAACAACATTCAAATATAGTGATCCCTATGTTTATTTTTTTGGTACATTCTTGGAATGATAAGTTGTATTTTAAGTGTCATATGGAAGATTGATGCCACCATTGATCTAACTTTAGGAACTCATATGTCGGAGCAATATACTCTAAAATCAGCCAGAAAAAGAAGATTAAACTACATAAATCAAAGGGAAAAAATATGGGAACCTCCAAATGTGTGGTTTTCCCCTATTGTGTGAACTTTGGTCAAAATTTTTGTTATCCTTCTTGGGTTTTGAGCCTTCTGGCATCTAGATTTTAGTCAGGAAAAAGGTTGCAGATGTTTCTTGAATTTTAAATTAAAAGTGTTTGGTGTGTCGATAGAGAAGGACAAAACAATTAAACACTGGTTGGCATCAACATTAATTGTTATATGGTTCCTATGTGGTGGCAATGTTTGGAAGGTAATAAAATAGTCCATAATCTTCTTGAGGCATAGTTGTTATATGTCTAAACCTCAATAAGGGTTTGTTACAACCCAAGGTTTTATATTAAGTGTCAGATGAAACATTGAGAAAATCATTATTGAGGCCTAGACAAATAACAACTATCCTTGAAGCCATACAAAAACAACCAACAATGACTTATCATGAACAACATGGACTATTTTATCACTTTCCAACCATTCCTAGTGGATAGAAACCATAGATCAAATAAAAATCATAATTATCTTATGAAAATAATAAGCATGGAAAGGAGTATATATGAATATTGTTTGCATCTAATTTCACATAGATACATATCTACATGTAGGGATGAATTTTGTCTGTCTCTAATTTCACAAACATACATATTTTCACATAGGGAAAGTAAAATGAGAAAGAATGAAAGAAGGCTTGCTCTCCACCCTACCTTATTGGGTCATGGAGTCCTAAGTGCACCAAGATGGTTCCCAAAAAAGGGGATTAAGTGGCTACTTTTTCTGAAATCAGGAAATACTGACCTTGGACGGAAATTGAGGATAGCTACACTCAAAATTTTTTAGATGGAACAAAAACAAGGATCCGCAGTGCTCCGAGTCTACTTTCTAAACTACTAATTTATTTTGAAATGGTTGAGATTAAGGGTGTTCAAAAGAGGGACACACACAAATTGTGTTGTTTTGTCAGAAAAACATAACATAGCAACTCTTGTAGACCTGAGCACGGTGAACTTTTTGTAGTATTTTTAAAATCGCTAGTCAAAGTTAGCTAACCATATGTAGTTGATGCACAATTTTTCTGATAATTTTTTAATGAATATTTTTTTTATTATTAATTTCTAAATGTAAGTACTTCCTAAAAAAGAAAATTTTGGCCGTTCCCCAAATTTTTGAAACTAATAGATTTTTTTAAATTGTTTTTTTTTTAAATTGTAGAATGGAATCTAGTTTCTAAAATGTGGTAATTTTATTTCAAATTTTAATGAATCCATTAATTTATAGCAAAAAAAAAATACCAAACACTACTTTTGAAGAAAACAGACATACAAACAAAAGAAATTATGGATGAAAGGCTTAACATTGTTAGAAAGTGAAAAATTACATCATTGGAAAGCTAATAAACCTAACATTACCCATGTGTTCGATTTTCTTTGATATTAAACTAGATGCAATCTTGATGGTGAGCACGAACTTGATTATTTGAAATATTATAGAATTTAGAAAAAAACGTCTCTAGCCTTCTTAGGAATTCCCTCCAAGCCTTTTGGTTGGTATCCCAAGGAAAATACTCAAAGCAAATTTGGTAAAAGAAACTATAACGTTGAATGCATTATAACATGAACTTCATTATAACATGTGCACGTGCTAAAACGCCAAGACATCGCTATTTGTTAGTTTCCACAATGTAAAGGGGACAATTTTGGTGCACTTACCCACCACATAGTCTCTCGCCAAAACCATGAGCAATAAAAAACATTGTCCACCACTGTGATGGAAAGTGAAACTAATCTTCCTTATTATAGTTAATATAAAACCTATTATTGTAAGGATGCTTCTCTAAGGATGAAACAAATAAAAACTATATTTTCAAAATAATAAACATGGTGAGGAGTATATATAAATATTTTCTACATACTATCTTTGCAAAACAATAAACATGGCAAGTAGTATATATGAATGTTGTCTACATCTAATTTCACATACACACATATCTACGGAGGAGAAAAGAGGAATGAAACACTACAATTTAAGAGACACGTAATTTTTTACGTGTATATATTTCCAAGGAATAGATTCCTGCATATACATCCAATCCATGCAATACATATATTTGGAGTTGCAAAGAAAAATCTACATCGATATATATGTTTCCAAAGTTAACTGCACATATTTAGACATTGTTGATTGTTGTTGAATAGTTATAAAAATATTAAATTTCATTTATGATTTCCATGTAGTGGCAATCGATAGAAAGCAATAAAGATTCTACATATACACATAGAAAGGAAGATCTATATAGATATATATGCATCTAAAGTTATATGCAGACAACACACATATATATCCATAGGTGAACTTCAAACATATGAATGTTGTCTGCATCGAATTTAAAAAACACATAGATCTGCACATAGAAAATATAAAATGAAACACAACAAAATGAGGCTTGCTCTCCACCCTACCATATTGGGTCATGGATCCTCATTGAATCTCACCAAACGCCTGAGCAAGAACATACATTGTCCACCACTTTGATCAATGGTGAAATCAATGTGCTTTATTACACTTACTATACAACCTATCATTCTAACAACTCCTTTTGTGAGGCTAAAAGAAATAATAACTAAAAAGGTGCATTCAATTTTAGATTCCCCAAACAATAAAAATGGCTAGCAATATATATCAATGCTGCATGTACATCTAATTTCACATAAATACATCTCTGCACACAACAAAATAGAAACAAAGTACAATAAAAGAAACACACACTTTTTGTGTTTATATATTTCCAAGCAACACATTCCTATATATGCATCCAACGCATGCAATCCATATGTATGCAACTCCAAAACAAAAGCTACACTGATATACATACATATATATATATATGTATGTATATATATATATATATGGGTATGTAGATCAATATGAAAAACAAGCCTTAAGTGGCAAAAATTCAAAGCAATCGAGTTAGGAAAGTTGATGTAAAAATTCTGAATAATATCTATAGTATTTCACAAATATGTAAGACAGAATCTAGAAAATTAAACGTAGTTTCTAAACTACTAGTTTTATTCTTTTAAAAAAATCTATTTATGAAAAATTTGAATTTCAATGCAAGAGGTACTTTGAATTTTAGGAAAAATAAGTAGGTGTTTTTCTGACCACCTTAACCACAATAAAATGATAATATTTTTTTATAAGATATTATATATAAGTAGAGGAATCATGTACGAATATGATGCATATATTTTTGTACCTTTTTTCCAAATAAATAATTAATTTTTAATTTTTTATTACAACTTTTAAAAAATATTAAAACTCGTATGTCTGACCACCTTAACTTGGTCAAAAATTCATGAAATTTAATTTGTCTTTTTTTTAATCCTATAGTATGTGAAGCATAGCATGTGACACATGTTTTGGATTCAAAAAATGTGACACCATTTGCAAGCTATAGATGTTTTTGAATCAGCTTATCAATCAAGACTTTAGTCGTAATTCAAATAGAAAATTAATAATAATTATTTATTGCATTCAAAATAAACCACAATTTATATTGGTGGAAAGCGTAGAATATCCTTTAAAAACCCTTTTCATTTAATCAATTTTGGGTAAAAAAAAGGTCGTCATCCATTTACCCTACACATACCCATCATATCACCACTTTTTGGCCCATCATGATCCTGCACATACCCATATATATCTGATGTTAGATGCACATATATATGCATTGTTGGTTGTTGTTTAATAGATTTGAACATATTATTTCATTTATGGTTTCCATGTAGTGGCGATAGTTGTAAAGCAATAAAATATTCCACATATACAGACACAACAAGTAATTAAATAGTCCTCATATACGACCAGAATAATATTTAGCATTCTAAAGTTACCAAAATAGCTAAACAATTTATGTTATTTACAAAAAGGCATTGTTGACTATTGTTCTGTAGCTTTAGGTTATAGCCAAAGATAGAGAACAACAGTCAACAATGCCTTGTAGAAAACATCGTAAACTGCATAGTGTTGCAACCATCACCACAAAACAAAAGCCTTAAATGAAATAATAATAGTTTCAAGAAAGACCTAGAAAATTATTTTTCCAATAGTGACCTATCAATAGGTGCAAAAACAAATATAGATAAGTTTAAATCTAGATACATATGTTTTTTTCTTGAGAAAATGAAATAAAAATCATTGGGCATAGTTTGTGACGACAACATTGCTTCATCTATGGGCTGCATATTTTGGTGTTGGTTGCAATAATTGGTTACATTAAAAACTTAGCATAGTAATTCAGCACTATATGTTATTTTCGAGTATGTGCAGGATCATGATGGGCCAAAAAGTGGCAATATGGTGGGTATGTGGCTGATGACTATTTTTTTACCCAAAATTGAGGAAACGAAAGGGTTTTAAAGGAGATTCTCACTTTCCACCGATATAAATTATGCTTTACTTTGAATTTAATAAGTAATTATTATTCATTTTCCATTCAAATTATGACTAAAAGTCTTGATTGATAGGCTGATTGAAAACATCTAGCTTTCAAATGGTGTCTACTTTTGAATCAAAACATGTGTCACATTTATACTTCACATACTATGGATTAAAAAGAAAAATTGAATTTCATGAAGTTTTGATCAAGTTAAGGTGGTCAGACATACAAGTTATTATATTTTTAAAAAATTTGTAATAAAAAATCATAATTAATTATTTACATGGAAAAAAATTACAAAAAATATGCATCACATTGGGGCATGAGTCCTCTACTTATATCAAATCTTATAAAGAATATTATCATTTATTGTGGTGAGGGTATTGACAGCACACCTTAATTTTTTATGTTTTTCCCTAAAATTTAAGTACATCGCTTTGAAATTTCAAATTTTCACCAAATAGATTTTTATTTTTTAAAAAACAAAACCTAGTAGTTTAGAAACTACATTCAATTTTCTACAGATTCTATTCTTACATATTTTTGAAATAATATAGATAACTTATTTAAATTTTTATGTCAAGTTGCCTAACTTTGATTTTTTTGAATTTTTTGCCACGTAAGGGCCTGGTTTTTCCATGATGATCCTACACACACCCTTTCAATAAGGTATTGTTGAGTGCAGAGTTGTAGCTTGAGTTGCACAACATACATAGTTATCCACACCTATACTTCATAATGCATGTAATAATATATATGTATATGTATAACTTTAAATGAAATTATGTCTATCAACAAGTGTAAATCTAGATATATATGTGTTCAAGTACACTTATGCTAAATTAAAAAAGTATTGTGTAGAACCTAGATGACAATTATCATTGAATGCCACATAGGAAATATTATAACAAAAAGAAGTTATATGCAACTCCAATAAAATGGAAGACACATAAATAGCTACACATAGCCTACTCCCAAATGACTAGCAAAAAAAAAGGTGAAGGACAAATAAATACCTCAAATATAAATAAGTCAGACTATATACTACAAGTTTCGGTAATGCAAGAAAAGAATTTTCACAATTCCTTGGATGCACATGGCAAAGAGGAAATACATTTGTCAGCAACAAAAAGTAAACAAGGAACAAACTTATGGTATTGGCACCTGAGGGTTATCTAAAAGCTCCGGGATAGCTAGAGTCCACCGAAATTATTGGGCCTGCTCTTTAAAAACATTAGAGCCGCAATGTTGATGTCTAACCACAAGCTCTATTGTGACAACAACACAAGGGCTGAAGATTCAATTAAAGAAACAAAGGCTTATGAGTTCCCTTCCCAATTTTTTTATTTCAATTTTTTTATCTTTCAATTTTTTTGTGAAGACATTAATAGTATGATCGAAAACAAATAATATAAAGAAGGAATATTTACAAAACTCTTTGTAAATAATTTTGAAAATAGTCTTTGTTCTTACAAAACAACCAACCTAGAACATACATTGTCCATCATTGCGATCAATGTTGGCATCAATGTTTCATATAACAGTTAAAATACAGCTTATCATTACAAGAATGTCCCAACAAAATAAACATAGGAATCAGTATGTATCAATGTTGTTTGCATCCATAATGACATACATACATATCTACACATAGTGGAAATACATTGTCCATCACTATGATCAATGGGGGCATCAATGTTCCATACAACACTTAAAATACAGATTATCATTCCAAGGATGTCATAGTATGTATCAATATTGTTTACATCTAGTATGGCATATAAAAAAATTTGTACATAGGAGAAATAAAGTGAAACACAACAAAACAAGGCACTATCCATCACTGCGATCAATTGTGACATCACTCTTCCATAAAACATTGAAAATATAACATATCATTCCCTACGTGCAGATATGTATGCATCAGTTGTTTTATGGTGATGGCTTCAACATAATAAAATAGTTAATCTTATACACTTTTTCATTTTCTTTTACAAGGCATTGGTGTTCATTGTTCTCTAGCCTTGGCTATATTGGTTCATTATCGATAAGGTGCTGGTGGGGGAAAAAAATTCTAATTCATGGCTCCTATTTTGTCGCTATGCTTGCAACACAAAAAAATAGTGAACACTATATAGTTTATGCTGATTTCCATATGGAATTCTTGATTGTTGCACTGTAGTTTAGGGTGCATCATTTCATTTTCAATAAGGTATTGTTGAGAAGTCTATATTGTTTCAATTTTCAATAAGGTGTTGTTCATAAAAGACTGTATTGTTTGTTAATATGAATATTGTTTGATTTATGGCTTCCATGTATTGCTTTTGCAACCATCACCCCATGCAAAAAACCCAAAATAACCTCCAGCCACCTTCATAGAAGTTGAACAATGACTAATCAAACTTGCACCTTCACAGGAGCTCACCATTGTGGAATCAACATTGATTGTTGTATGTCTTCCATGTAGTGGCAACAACTCTACAAAAGCTCACCATTGTGGAATCAACACTAATTTTTGTATGGTTTCTATGTAGTGCTAATGGTTGTAATAAGACTTGCCATTTTAAACCCCAAGAAACATATTGAAAGCCTGCACAATTTCCAATGAGGCATTGTTGGGTGTTGTTATGTGGCTTTGCCTGCTATAAGAGCTACAAGCCAAAACAATGAGATTTTCTAAAGGTTTGTTACTATGAGTTTTTGCGTTTTGCAAGTTTTTCCATGTAGGCCACTATTGTAACCAATGTTGTTTTATTTATGGCCTTTGTTTTGTGGTGATGGCTGCAACATAATAAAATAGTTAATTTTATATAGCTCATGTTGTTTTGCCTTCTTTTTTTGTGTGTTGTATAATTTTCCCCATGCCCAGATATGTATATTTGTCAAATTAGATGTAGCCAACACTCATATCTACTACAACATGTATGTTAAGTGGAATAATAAACATTGATATCACCATTGAATACACTGGTGGACAATCTATGCATTCCTGCTACAAAATAGCACATACATCTCCCATACTCTGACCAATGGTGAAATCAATGTTCCTTTTTGCACTTACTATACAACCTACCATTCTAATTCATTTTTTGAGGCTGAAAGAAATAATAACTAAAATGGTGTATTTAACTCCAGTTTCCCCAAAAAATAAAAATGGCTAGCAGTATATATGAATGTTATCTAAATCTAATTTCACATACATACATATCTGCACATAGCGAAAGATAAATGAAGTACAAAAAAAGTAACACATACATTTTATGTTTATATATTTCCAAGCAACAAATTCCTACATATGCATCCAGCACATGCAATACATATATATGCAGCTGGAAAAAAAAAAAAGCTACACTAATATATATTGTTGATTGTACTCTACAAAAGACTTTATTTTTTGTTGAAATTGATATTTTTTGATTTATGGTTCACCTTTTGTGGCAATGGTTTTGATTGGGTTTGGAACTATGAATTTTTTTGTGTTCTACAGGTTTTTCTATTTGTTGTAGGCTTTCATTTTTCTTTTCCTATGCGCAGATATGTATGTATGTGAAATTACATGTAGACAACATCCATATATACTTAGATTTACTAACAAATAATTCACAACAACAAACACATGCATTTAACTGGTTATAAATTATGATAATGGACAACAACTTATAATTTTTAACAAAAAAAGACACACTCCTATTCTTTTGTACTGTTTATGTCACTTATAGTTTTGTATCGCTTTTAATCTATGGTCCTCATTTTATTTTGTGTGGTTTGGTTATATAGCTATGCCACCCTATTTAACACATGTATCAACATTTATAGTTGTTAAATTTCCTTGCAACCATAAGCATAAATGAAACAATATTGGTTTGAACAATGCCTTATTGAAAATGTAACAATTTATCCAAAGCCATAGAACAATAGGCGACTATGTCTTATGGATAACAACATAAACTATATAACATGCACTATTTAATTGCATTTAAAAACATGAAACAATATAACCAAAGCTAGAGGAGAATAACATAAACTGTATAGTGTTGCAACCATAACCACAAAATGAAATCCTTAAATGAAACTATAATGGTTTCAATAGCAACATAGAAATTTTGTTTATTGAACAACACCTTACCAGAAATGACCATATACACATATACCAAACCATCAATTTTTGGGTTCCTATGGACTTCTCGTGCTCTTTTAGGGTTTTTCGCCTAAAAGGAGAGAGATAGGGCCCAAAAATACTAAGGGTTCATTCAAATTATGCTATGTATGGTGTTCTCTAAGCTAAATGAAGTTAACTAAATGTAATTAAGTGGTTTAGATGAATGTTTATGAATACAAAACTAAAATTTAATCTATGTTTGAAAACATGCTATGATATGCAAGCAACGAACTAAATGATGAAATAATGTAGAACATAAAGAAATAGGATGAAACAGAGTGTACTTGGGAAAGATTTGATGATTTTGGAATGTCGTGAATGCTATTTGGAATTACTAAAATTTCACAGTGGGACTCATTTGCCCAAGGTGGTGAATTAGACCTGCTCCTAGTGAAAAAAGTGTCAGAAATTGGTTTTTGACTGTCAGGATCCAGAATCTAACAAAATTTAGAGTTTTCAGTCCTAAGGTGGGATTGATTTGCCACTAGTGGAGAATCAGTCCTCTACCAAAATTTTGAAAAATCAGGAGACAACTCTGCAACACGAGATCTTGAAATCTCTGATTGTTAGGTTGTCGAAGTCAATTTTGTAGGAAACAGAAAGAAAACCTTCTCCAAGCTTGAAATAACTTGATTTTACTTGAAGCACAATTGGCTTATTAACCAATATTTAACACCAAAAATCTTGTTAAATATGCATACAAAAGTATACAAACACACATGCAATAGGGGAAAAAATGGTTGAGGGTTGGAAAATAGAGGTTTTCCTTGGTCAAACCCCACTTTTGGTAATCAAGCCCTTCATGAAATAATGAAATGCAAGAGAAAGAAAAACTAATAACATGCAAATGCTATCAACCTACCAAACCCTTGATGATGCAAGTCTGAAGTACTATCAATGGATGCTTCAAAGTGCTTGAATGCTTGAGATAATGTGTGAATGAGATTGTAGGAGATGTAAAATGAGGTGAAAATCACTTATTTATACCATCTTGTGCCCTAGTTACCCATTCATACCTCATCATAGGCCGAAATCAAGTGTTTTTGAATAAAAACCCAAAAGGGAATTTTTAAAATTTTGAATTTGGAGCAAAGGGGGAATCATTCACCACCCATGGCAAATGGGTCCCACCTGGGACTTGAAAATG
>VDFB02369503.1:0-51028 GCA_007258455.2 Sequoia sempervirens | reverse complement strand
GAACTTTTGATACTGCAGAAGAAGCAGTTGATGCTTATGATAAAGCTGCAATAGCGATTGGAGGCAGAAATGCAACTACTAATTTTGTATACAACAATTTTAATCTTTGTAGCGAGTTCTCCAAGGATCTTGTTCCTAAACTATGTCATCCAGAATGTAGATTACAAAAAAACAAGAAGTCGAAGAATAAATTTGCATCTAACCAATGCAAACATGTACCAGAAGAAAGCAAAGATGTAGGCTTCAATTCTAATGAGTCTAAAGAATGTGCAAAAATAATATCGTATAGAGGTGTTAGACAATGTCCAAGTGGTCGATATGGTGCAGAAATTTGGAATACAAATTTGAGAAAACGAAAATGGCTAGGAAGTTTTGATACAGCCAAGGAAGCTGCCTATGCTTTTGATATGGCTGCAATATTGATAAAAGGCAATAAGGCAATCACAAATTTTGACCATACGACCAAGCTCTTGCAACAAACTTTCTCTAACGAGCAAAATAATGAAGACCTATGCTTGAGTTCTGATGACTCTGAACAACCTGCAAAAGAAATATCATATAGAGGTGTTAGAAAACGTCCATGGGGTACATATGTTGCAGAAATCTGGAACAAGAAATTGAAAAAACGACAGTGGCTAGAAAGTTTTGATATAGCTGAAGACGCTGCATATGCTTATGATATGGCTGCAATGTCCATAAAAGGAAATAAGGCAATCACAAATTTCAACTATACCAATTCAAGCCCAACAGTCCTGCTACAAGAAACTAAATTATTGAAACAAAGCATGCCTGATAATAGCCCAACCAATTTAGGCATTCAAAAATTAGAATCAGATATTGTGAGTGATGAGAATATTTCTGACACCAACATTGATGCCCATATGCAATATTTTGCAAATATCATCGATAACAATGAAGACCTTGTTGAACTTGATTTCAACAAATTAGATCTTCCTATCTGTGATACAAAAGATTTTAGTATAATCTCTAATCCCAATATTGATACTAGAATCCATTTGCAAGACTATGCCTTTGATAGTTCTCTTACAAACTTTGGAATGCATTGTCCAAGTATATTTGAAACTGTCAATTTTGATACCTTATGTCAAAACTCCACCGATAGTAATTTTGCAACTTCATCTCCCTCGACATGGGAGTAGCCCAATCTTAGCTCCACCAATAGCCCTATTCTAGTTAGTAGAACAAACAATGATACAATTTCAATGATGAATACTAAAAAATTGACTATTCCAAATAAAATTGAGACCCAGTGTATGTTCTCACTCTTGGAAGATTATCTATTTGCAACTAACAATTATGATATTAGTAGTCAGTATAAATTTTATAGTACTTCTACATTCAGTATTAAAATTTGATGCTATTTTTTCACAAATTAGAATTTTTTCAAAGAATATTGTATGGTATGTTGAGAAAGCAATATAAATTGCATTGATAGAAATTGCCATCTCACAACATTGTATATTTGTAATACAAAATATTCTTTCAATGGTGAGATAATTATATCCTTCTGTGATTGTAAATATTACTAATTTCATACTTACAATTCCTAGTTTCTCAATTTTTCTGAATTATTTTGAAGTTCTTATTTATCATGTATTAAACTGTTGCATATGACAAAAATATATTTAATTGATTAATGACATAACTATTTCCTTCAGTCATTGTAAGTATTACTAATTTCATACCTACAATTTCTACTTTTTCAAATGTTCTTAATTATTTTAAAGTTCTGATTTATCATCTCTTATTTTTGTAATTTTCATGTGTCATCCTTTGAACTTTGTATCCTATCAGAATAAGCAAGATGTCAAAGAATAAGCGTATTAACATGCCACGACAGAAATGGGAGGTTCCAATTGTAGGTGCAATTGATTCCAATGTATTGGAACACATCTTTTTTATCGAATGTCCACAAGTTGAGCAAGCCATCAAATTGATATTAGGTGGAGATTTTCTTAATGGTCAAAATGGAGTGAAATACTACTCAGATGTAGTTTCATGCTTTCTATCAAACTGCATGGACTTAGTCCACAATTTAGACTCGCTAACTAAGTTAGCATATGCATATGTCAAGGATTATCTACTTCCACCAAATGTTTACAATGAAGTCGTGGCTCAGTATGATAAAACAATTGGTGATGCTCCTTTGGGAGGTTTATTCCACTACTCAATGTTAATGGAATGTGAAGCAATTGCATGTGTTTACAATGCTATACAATTGGGTTTGAACAATAACTGTGACCTCGTAATCATGCAATCCTTGAATGCACATTCTGCCCACTTGGGTCAACATCTCTCAACAAGGATCTTAGAGGTCATTAGAGCATTCATTTACCTAAAGAAACATATTCCTCCTCGAGCCCCTGTGACATCTCCAGTATCCACATCCACTTTACATACAACTTCTTCAGAGGAAGATGTCAATGTTTCTTCTCCATAGGGAAGCTCTATGTAATTTGAACAATTTGCTATATTCATTTTTGCTTTTGAACTACACAATGCTATGCATTTTATGCTTCTCATTAAGTTTAGCTTTACTTGTCTTATGTTTTTAGGGTTTTGTAAATGAACATATCTCATCACGTAGAGAGGGTAACATTCTAAGTACAATAATTTACAACTTGGAAAGTTTTGTGCTATAAATGTGTTTTACTATATCTCATTTACCATCTACGAGCTTGTGTAATGTAAATAACAATGTGGTTAAATAGTTTTGTGTATGGATTCTCTATTATTTATAAGACAGTTAATATCAGATCAGTTGTCATAATCATATATGTAAAATATGCAATGTGAATTTAATACAACCTTTACCAAATTCATAAATTAGAATTAGAAATAGTCTAAAAATATACATGTCAATAATCCAATTTATAGATTTCAATTTTGTTATTTACATTCAATAGTTATATCAAAGATATTTAATTTACTCATTACATCATCTTGCAAAAGTAAATTAGTCATGTGGCAACTGCTACATACTACGAAAAATCAAAAAACAAATACATTCAAAAAATATTGCAATATGTACAAAGTTGGAAAAAGGAAATTCAAAATCAGCCATTCAATTGTTCAAAAAAAAAATTGAAGATACACCTAGATATGTACCTTCAATTTGTCAAATGTTGCATTTTAAAAAGGACATCACAACTTTGGAAGACAAAGAAATGCAAATGTATTACAGCTTATCCACAAATAAACAAATGACAACAACAAAGTATATTTGTTCAAAATGCAAAGCATTGTTGAAACAATGTAAATTACCAAAATATGCAACTCCATATTACATCCGAACAAATAATCCATTAGGATATGTGTCAATGCTGATACAACTACAAGAACGACTAGTGTCCCTTAGAATTGCATTTGCGCAAATTTGCCAATTAGGATACAAAAATTCACATTAGGTTTGACCGGGTCTATTATAAATGTACTAGTTAACTCTAATATTATACAACGAGCATTACCACGTTCAACAAATGAAACAATCAGAAGCATATTGGAGTGATCATAATTCAATTTATATAAAGATTGAAACAAATGACAAATTCAAATCCACTTAGTATCTTTTTAAAAATATTAACATTATTAGTATTTCTTGTAGCTAACAATGGAGTCGAGCAAGAGAGTTGAAACAAGCCAGAAAACCATGCAACAAATATCAAAAAGGTGAAAAACATTGTTGATGTTCAATTATACTATCAAAATTACTCTTGAAAACAATAAATTTAATTGATGTGAACATTGCAGATCCAAAAGCAAGAAGAAAAATACAGTATCAATTGAAGAACTTCACTCCCACAAGGGAGGAAATATATTTGAAGGAGATGTAATTGTGGTCTACAAAACAAATCTTGACAAACAAAACAATACAAAAGAAGTTCTTTGTGCAGATTTAACTGATGAAAAAGGTGAAATGACAATTACTGTCAATATAAGTGGTCTCCTTGTAAAACAACATGAATCAAAAATAGTTCCTGCAACAGCTATATGCATTACAAATTTCCAAATTGCACCAAAGACAGACTATGATAGAGGTGATTGTGACTGCATCTTGATTTTCACAAACACAACAACAGTCGAAGTCATACCGCGCATGCATGATGAATACAAATTCATACCAACCAGCACAATTAGACAACTTCTTACAAGTGAAGAAAACTATGCAATTGGATCTGTAGGGGCACTTGTGGTGGGCACAAAAAGAACCTCTTTCCAATTTGTTGTTGAAATAAAAGATGGCCATTCAGAAATGGACAAAGCACAGGTATACATATTCCTCTAATTCATTATTTCATTGCAATTTGCATCAATTACTGCTTACCAGAGTTTTTAACTAAAGATAAATTTTCAAATAAAAACATGCATCCACAATATAGGTACAAATACATGAGAGTTTGGAACATCATTTCTCTTCAATGGAAGAACAAATACAACTTCAACAATATCCAATCATGTTGTTGAGGAACATTGTAAAGAGGCGAGAATCAAAATACAACACTCTACAAACAACTCAATCAACATACATCAGCAAATTGAATAACAAAAGGGCCTCTGAGTATCTCAACAATTTGTTGCATTCAACAATTGAGGTAAGTAAGCCCTTTGATTATGTAAACAATTTTTTGTATTCAACATGTAACACAAGCACATTTGCACCTATGAAATTATACACTATTAGAAAAGTATTTAAAAATACATAATATACATCTTCGTGATATTTTGCAGATTCATGGAACAATAAGAATAGCCAATGCATTTTCAAATCCGTTTCAAGCTTTATGTCTTAATTGCAACTACAAATTTGATACATATGGAGAACTACAAGAACAAACTGCTTTTTGTATTAAATGCAAACAAGAAGTTCCATATATCTACTCTCACTACTTGAAAGTGATCGTGACAAGTGATAGAAAGAAAACAATGGAATGTGCAATGGATAGATCTGTTATCCAACTCTTGCTTCCCGAATTACTGAACATTTCCTATGAAGAATACATTGATGACAAATCATCAATTGTCTTCATCCTAAGAGACTTCTGCAAAAAAGGACATTTCAAACTGAATCCAAACAACCTCATAACCAATGCACAATGTATTGAAGAATGATATATAGATCTTATATCCAGGTACGCTTGTAGTTCACAAACACTTAGCTTCATTTAAAAATTCAATTTCTATACTACATTATCTATTAAAAGATTATCACATAAAACAACAAACAATGTCCTTATAACCACCTTGAAACATTTGTCTGCAGAAAGCAATGTCAAAAAATACTTGGGTCGTCATCTTCAGCAAGGACAAAAACTGGGACATCTTGAAGAAGCACAATAAATATGCAATAGTTCTAAATGTTATAGGATTGTCATTTCACAATTAATGACTACAACAAACAATAATATAATTATCTACTACCATTTGTAATATATTGACCATAGTGGTCTATAGACAGAAAAATGCATATTCTTGACTTTTCTATGCATTTACACTCATACTTATTTCTAGTTTTCTATGAACATTGCTATGCAATTACATTGATATATATTTCTACTTTAATATCTAAATGCTTCACTTTGCTATGCATTTACATTGATATATATTTCTTAGTAGATGCAATTATTACCACTATGTTAAGCAATTCTCAAACAAACAACAACTCTAAAATCCTACCGGCAGGAATCGGACGCAATGCGTCTCTTGTTAATAAAGTGCATCTCAACATCAAATTATAAAATAAGGTTTCCATAAATAGAAATAATGATGAAATATAATGGAAAACCTTTCTCCAATCAAAAACTGAGCCAAGTAACCACCAAGTGACTGCAAGATGACTCTCTCACCATGCCTCATTAGCCTATGAGAGCCGTTAATAGGTTAATTCTGCTGATATGTCGATGTCAACTAGAAGGGGACATTACATGGTGGGAGGAATATATTGAAGACCCTAATTTGGATGTATCCTTTACATTGTTTTCTTAATAGCAGATTATATTTGAATTGTAGTGACCTGTCTAAACAGTCAGTGTATATCCTAATGGAACAGGGGACTGTAAAATGATTTTTGAGGGATTAATTAAGTGCAAGTGTTTTTAAAAATGAAGGACGGTTTACAAAGAGATAATATATACCTATGATGTAGCTGTAGGTAATCCCAATGATACAACTGCATACATTTTAGTCTACTATGGTTAGTATCATCAACATATGTACCAACCACTACATACCATAGTGGTGTTACACTAAAAAATCTTATGATTAATTCTGAGTAATCATGCTCTCTCACATTTTCTATGTCATTTCATAAATTAACTGCTCATATTATATTAATGTTTACTTTCAAACTTTCCAAACACTCTACTCTGTTTTTTCCACACCTCATGGTCAGAAGTTTAAGGAGAAGGGTAGTATGGCCGGATGGAAGCAAATCATAACACAAAAGCTGAGATACAACCATGGTCATGAAGGGCCATCAAATTAGCAAAAAAACATTCACCGTTACAAAATTGAAAATAGTGAAGTAGGAGTTAACCAATCACACAACTGCGTGTAGAATATAATTCATTCCATTGAGTAACTCTAGTGTGCTGTAACAAATCACTTCCCACCAAATTCATCTATTATTATTGTATACACAATATTAAGTGAACAACATAAGAAATTCCCACTTCTTGTATACCTGAAAGTCAGAGCTATGGTTGGACTTTCCTCCTTCTCCATGTTCAGTGTAATTTCACATTATGATAAAGAAAAATGGTTTGTTACTAGGTAGTTTTTCTCTTCTCTTATAACTAACACCTATCAATGCTTGGGTTCTATCCCCCTCTCTTACACCGTACAAGGCCTTGAAATAAAATCTATGCATAAAGAGTCAAATTTTCTAATTCTGCCTAGACCAAGTTATTCAAATGTTGAGCAAGGTCCAGTTTTTATCCTGTTTAGCTCCAGACACATCCCCTGGGAGTAGTTCAAAGTATTTCCATTTGTTCCCTTTGGGTCAATTTTCACCATAAATTCTTAACTTTGCTACCGAATTTGGCACATGCTGTAGTCTTGTCAGTTGAGTAGTGTCCATCCTGTGAGTATGGTTTGCAGTGTACCTTCTATGGCTTTCTCTGGTTTGTTTTTCATCTGGCTTATCTGTATGAGGGTGGGATTGAACACCATAGAATGAAATTTTACTTATGGATGCCCTGCTAATGGGGATGTAACAAAAATATTTGGACGTGTGAAGATTATCAAGAAGTGTGAGCCTATCAAAGGCACCAAACTGCTACAGAAAGCTGCATTAATTTTGATGAGAATTCAATCAAAAAGCATTGAGTGTACTACTCAGATGCTAAGGGTTCTAGGTCTCATCTCCTTGCAGGCTGCTCCTAGGGGCTAAAATCTAACCTGAGCTATAATACTGTTGGGATCCAATATGTGGAGAAGCCCTTGAACCCTCTTGTTGCTGATGAAGATGCCACTCTGAACTAGCCTGGGATGGAGATTGTCTGCTGATCGGTGGGTGAAATGGAGAAGGCCATAGATTCTTTGTGCAAGTCATCAAAGGTAGAAGAGTTCTTACAGGCTGCAGACAGTTTGTGTCTTCTGATTTGCAGCTTAATACCTTTGGTCCTTAGGTTAGAAACAATGATCCTAGTATGGGGCATATCTTGTTGTTTGATGGGGTGGGAATCATGAAGGGGAATCATCTTGACCTCTCCTCCAAGAATGCTCTTCTCAAAAGGAATACTGATAGGCATGATGGCAGTCCTGCTAATTGTGTTTTTATCAGGGCTGGTGAGCATTGTGGTAACCCTGTCCATAGCTTGAGTTGGATCCCTGACATAGAAAAAAATAGAAGGGGAGAACTCAATAGAAGAATAGAAAGAGATGAAGCATCTAGACAAGTCAATAATGAGCAAACCATGGCTGATTCCAATATTCACCTTACCGGTACTCACAGGACAGGACAAAATAGTATATTTAAAGCTGTTATGGATCTGAATGGTAGTCTCAAGGATGTTGGCTGTGATCTTGAGGAGAACAGATGAATATTTCAAGCTCAAATTTTGGTCACCAACACCGTGAACAAACATTTGAGTCATAGATCCTAGATTACTGCAGAGAATTCAGGCTAAACTGAGGGAGCTCAGGTAAGTCTTCAAGCTTAAAGCACAATCCTTAGTACACTTCAATGATAAGTTGTGATTTCAATTAAGCTGCTAATCCAGGGGACAATACACTGGTTGAGGAACTTAATGTATCAGAACAAAATTTGAACGATACATGATTTTACAATTATTGAATATCTGAAAAAGTAGATTCATTTTTCAACTAAGGGTTTATAGAAAATGGGCAGACTCTATAGGAGAGAGGAATGCCTTACACTCCAGTTACGTGCTTTGAATCCAACCATTATATAATTTTTCATACATGAAATTTAAAATTTATTAGAAGTAGAATATTGAAGTTCTTGGTGAGAACTGAAGAGTCATACCAGTTCTTGGTGAGAACTGAAGAGTCATACTTTGTAGTGACCTGTGTACTCCTTAGAAGTTGAAATGAATGGCCAGATAGGGGCAAACTTATTGAAAAGTGAAAGTGTTTGGTCCAATACATGTTGGGGTCATACTCCTAGCTTGTTACTCAATTTGCAGAGCTTGTAAATGAGTTTGATATCTTAGATCATGAACTATCAATCCAGGTTGGGATGCCGCCTAAGCAGGGCCCAACTGTCTCATCTCCAAATTCTACTTAGAAGGGCCTAAAAAATGCAAAATACAAAAAGCATAGAAAAAATACTTAAGATGGATTTTCAAAGATATTCATTATTCTGTATAAGACTGTCACTTGGATGACTTGGGATTTTTCTGGACCATTTGTCCCCCATTGATCCTTGTTTCTACACCAGATGGGGAAACCCTTTGTGAATCTTGTTCTTGGGGAACCACTTGCCTTGATGTAAAATTGCCCTGCCTTCACCACCCAATAGAGTAGAGTCTATAATTCCTCATCATCTTGATGAATGTTTCAATGTATTAATTGGAGTGGTAATGTAAATGTTTACTTTTGTGCTCTGCAACAATTCAACAACCTCTAATGTGTCCATCGATGGTAGAAAGTATAGCTGGAGTAATTTTGCACCAAACTGAATGAAACTTGAGGTATGAGTTGAGTTCAAATGCAATATCACCCACCTTTTTGGTAACAGTGTACTGACAAGGCAAGTAATAATCTTAAATAAATATCAGAAAATGTTAATAACAATATCATATGGATTTGGTATTAGAAACCTGTAAGATACCCAGCCAGTAATAGTAATACAAAGCCTGAAAATATAATCTCTGTGCAGACACCTGACTGACAACAGTGTGCAATATGCGTGAAACTATACTCTATGATCCCCTATGCAATTTAAAATAGAAGAAATAGCCAGTATTACTGATTCAGAAACCCCAGGGTTAAGGTGTAATCCATACTTATGCACTCAGAGATAAATTAGCAGCAAAAGGGTAAATCTGGAAACTCAGTTGCGATAAATCAATGAGCAGCGCTGTAAACTCTAACACAGTTTGCACATAGGCAGTGTTAATAATAATAACGGATTTGCACCCAGAAATATATCACATTCACGACTGTGAATCATTCCTCATCCAAGCCCAATTGTGTATGAGTAATGTAGCAACCCACAGGCCGCGAATTACATGCCAACATTACACAAATTGTACAAACGGTGAGTGTATTTCATGACAGTACCAGAGAACGGCACATCTGGGCGATAATGTGAACCCAAATTCCAATACACTCAGAAGTTGGCCAAAGTGAACAGGTGCTCTGCAATGCTATGCCCGACGAACTAACGGTCTTATGTCTGGCCCATGATGAAGACAAATATCACGGCACCTTAGGATGGTGTTGCTAGATCCCATCCGCAACCGATGAGGACGCTGGTAAATGCGTGGCCAGAGCCTGAGCTTGGCCTTGTGATGACAATCGCAAGTCCACCAGCTCTTGCCCCTGTGATCACAAGTAGGAAATCAGACTCTGGAAGTGTGCGGAATGAATGGTAGGAATCACGAAAGCCAGGTGAGGGGATTCGTCCCACCTGAACTGCAAATCTGGGAGGTTGTCATCTCCCCAAGATTAAGCCAACTCGCAATCACATGATGATCTTCATTGCCATAAACTCCCATATTAATATGAAACAGATATGCCTCCCAAATGGTTGGCTAGAGATACAATTACACGCCTTCCAATCGGTCGGCCCAAATTCAAATTTAAATATTATTTTTAATAATTTAAATTCATATTATTATTATTTAATATTGTTTAAATATTATTATTATTTTAATATTTATTAAAGTGTTTAAAAATGCTTTTCCCGCCTTATGTTGAGATTGGAGTCCCCACGAATTTGGGGACATGACAGTTCTCCTGTCTCGAAAATTGCTTGCCCTCAAGCAATTGTAAGCTCGTGTCCATGAGTGCCGAGACGACCGACAAGTGATGAGTGATATGATCTCAGAACCCAACCTTTTGCTGCTCAACTCAGATGTAAACATCAGCAAGCTAGTACCTGTGAAGCAACTTGTCATGATCCTAAAGAAATGGTGCACCAATATGTCAATACCTGGATCCCAAATCGTCACACTATCACGTTCAACAGGCACAAGGGGATGGATGTATCTCCAAAGGCCATCAACGCCAATCAACTTCTGGACTTCGAGTGTTCTCCTACGGATGTGCAGAACAAGGGAAGAGGACTCCTTACCATCGCCATCGTGAGTAAGAGCTGCCAACTCAAGACCGTTCAAAATCCAAAGGACTGTTGTTCCAAATCAGAAAATCAGGGCAGCTATCATACCTTCCCTTAGTGCCTTTCACCAACTCAAACTTCTCTTTTCCACATCACTTCATGCTCTCCAACGGGTACTGGTCCGATATGAATTCTTCCATGAGGATTATAGCTCTTAAAGCTGATTCTTTTGGCTGTCATAACATGATAATGTGGAGGTATCCTTCTGCTGTCATACCCCAGAAGATCCGTCCTCGCCTTATGCTCAAGTGCAGTCCCTTCCTCAAACTCCATCAGCTCTCCTAGATCCATCATGTGCACATCAGAAATTTCCTTCGCAGGATTACAAATTAACCAATCAATGAACTCGTTAATCTTGGAGCAAAGGAACTCAAATGTTTCTTGATCAACCTCTATGGAGTTCTCTTCTCTTATTTCAGTTACAACCCTCATCATGCCAATGTCATTAGTGCTTTCATGATAAACATGCAATCTCTCCTCATGAGGGTCAATCTTGAACGCATCATTCTTCACCATAGTGGAACCAATAACATCATCACATTGTTCAATTACTTCCATACCTGAAGCTTGACTGACGGCTTCTTGGATATCACTTGAAATTAGTGGCACCTCTTCAACAAATGGAGTCTTTTCTACCTTTGCTTCATCAATTTTCTGTTGGTACACACAATCATTAGGAATCAGCAAGCAATCTTCATCTTTGACTTGCTCATAGGGTTCCTCTTGTTCTTGTTTTGTGATGTCTTGTGACTTAGGTTTTTCTTCCTGCTCTATGATTTCCTCCTTAGCAATTTTTGCATCACCTTCTTCTTTCCTCTTTATCGTTTGATGTAGTTGTAAAGTCCTCTTTTGTCTGGGTTTCTATATTCAAGACAATGTAGATAATCATTGAAAGGAAGTACAGATTTGATCTTATCAGACATTCCTTGATATTGGTCAAAGATCTTGGTGGCTTCATACGGATACCTTTCTTGATCCTTCTGTATCTTTGATATTAGCTCCTGAAGGGGATCTACCTTGGGTAAGAACTTAGGTTGCCAATCCATGTTTGTTCTCCTGTCCAATGTAGATCTGCATGTGTCAAAATGGACCTGTAGGCTGGCAAGAGACACCTGCTCTGATACCACTGTAAGATACCCAGCCAGTAATAGTAATACAAAGCCTGAAAATATAATCTCTGTGTAGACATCCAACTGACAACTGTGTGCAATATGCATGAAACTATACTCTCTGATCCCCAATGCAATTAAAAATAGAAGAAATAACCAATATTACTGATTCAGAAACCCCAGGGTTAAGGTGCGATCCATACCTATGCACTCAGAGATAAATTAGCAGCAGAAGGGTAAATCTGGAAACTCAATTGCAATAAATCAATGAGCAGCGCTGTAAACTCTAACACAGCTCGCACATAGGCAGTGTTATTAATAACGAATTTGCACCCGGAAATATATCACATTCATGATTGTGAATCATTCCTCATCCAAGCCCAATTGTCTGAGTAATGTGGCAACCCACAGGCTACGAATTACATGCCAGCTCTACACAAATTGTACAAACGGTGAGTGTATTTCATGACAGTACCAGAGAATGGCACATCTGGGCGATAATGTGAACCCGATACACTCAGAAGTTGGCTGAAGTGAACAGGTGTTCTGCAATGCTATACCTGACGAACCAACGGTCTTATGCCTGGCCCGCGATGAAGACAAATATCACGACACCTTAGGATGGCGTTGCTAGATCCCATCCGCAATTGATGAGGATGTTGGTAAATGCGTGGCCAGAGCCTAAGTGCAACCACATGATGACAATTGCAACACCACCAGCTCCCGTCCCTGTGATCGCAAATGGGAAATGAAACTTTGGAAGTGTGCGGAATGAATGGTAGGAATCATGAAAACCAGGTGAGGGGATTTGTCTCACCTGAGCTGCAAATCTGGGAGTTTGTTTTCTCCCCAAGATTAAGCGAACTCTCAATTCCGTGATGATCTTCATTGCCTTAAACTCCCATATTAATATGAAACAGATATGCCTCCCAAATGGTTGGCCAGAGATGCAATTACATGCCTTCCAACTAGTCGGCCCAAATTCAAATTTAAATATTATTATTATTTTAATATTTATTAAAGCGCTTAGAAACACTTTTCCTGCCTTATGTTGAGATTGGAGTCCCCACGAATTTGGGGACATGACAAAACCAGAATTGATTTTTCTGGCTGCATCTTCCAACTGTACGGCTGCCATAAAAATCATTAGCAAACTGAAATAAATAATAATTAGCAGCCTTTATAGGCTGTGATTCCCCATAATTTTCTGCTAGGACCAGCAAAAATCAATATTATTCCCTTTTAAACATTAATCACTGCCCCTGAAATAGTTACGACAGCCTTTAGTGGGGTGTGCCCAGCAAATATGAGGTCATTGTAATGTCCCCTTTGGTGTCAGGAGCTGCCAGTAATACCTTGATTCTTACGAGTTACCTAATGGTGTGTTGAATTCTCTTCCAATGATTCATAAGTTGTGATTATTTGTAGAAAATATCAAGATATGGTTTTGCAACATGCTATTGTGTCATTGACTCTTTGAGGGCCATAGAAATCTGCTAGCAAAAAATCAGACGATTTTTTACTCTATTTGGCAAGTCTTCCAATCATTAGACAACAATTCAATAGCATACCAACCAGCTGAGATATGATGTTTGAGAATATCCTCCTCTTGTCTAATCTTGAAATCGGCCAACATGCCACCATAGTCACAACTATTTAGATTTTAGAATAATTAATTTTAATAGAAATAAGTTGCAATGTGTAAAGATCTTGGTTTGAGGCTTTGAGCTCTTTGTATCCATTGGAACTAAGTTGGTGGTGGTATTTGTGGTAATTAAACATACTCTAAGCATTCTTCTTTCTTTCCTAAACTTCATCTAATTTGCACATGGTGCGGGGATGGCAATTTTTTTTCCCTAATTTTGGGGACAGCTAAATAATATATAAAATTGATATTTGGATTTTCTAAATGTAAATAAATAAAAAAACCCAAAAAGAACATATACAAACCAAAAAAGAAAATTTTCTACATAATAACAATTCATCGATTCCATAATCCATCTAATAGATAATTATAGAGGTGCTGGAAAAAGAAATGTTGCATCATGCATCATACATAGGTATTGAGCAACAAGCTTAGAAGTCAGAGTCATCAACGTATTGATATCCTGGAAACTGCTCCTCTCTCTTCCTCCTTTTCTACTATCATTTTCATCTTTTTTCCTCTTCTCCTTTGGTGAATGTGAAACAACAATGGACATGGGTTGTAAAAGTTTTTTTCAGTTGGGGGCATTGGTGGTCCTCCCTTTTAGGGTTTTATTTGTTTTAGAATATGTAAAAAAAAATTGCTGTTATTTTGTGTTTGATGTGGTGGATGCCCTGAAGTCTTAAGAATGGCCAAAGAACATCAGGATCTTCAAGGGATGTGAGAGAATCCCCAAAAAGACCAATACGGGATAGGGAGAGCATGTCCCCTCCAAGTCTCTTAAGTGCCCAGAATGTCCAGTATGCCAGCAAAACCCATAGGGGCATGACCCATGGAACACTGGTTTTTGCTGAGATCATCTTCCAAAGTTATATGACTGTGCATGGGCCCCAAGTCATATGAGGTCTTATTATTTTTCCTCATCTTACAAGCTACTGGAATCATTTTTGAAGGCATCTCACATATTGTATGACTGTGCATGGGTCCCAAGTTCAAATTAGGGAGCTCCAAATTTGATTCCACTAGCTTGTAAGATGAGACAAACTACTTCAGACCTTGAGGTGGCTACTAGTTTTTCTTCAATCCAGGTCAAGTTACAAACCTAACATTGACTATACCGTGAATCTGCATCCTGGCCGAGCCTGAAAGTTTGATGCCAAAATCCTAGTTTGACTGTTTGATTACTTGAAAGCCCTAATAAATGATTGATCACATGGCTTATTTTAATCCTTCACTTCTCACCTCAATCTGTATGATTTTTGAAGTATATATATAGATCTTTATTATTTATGTTTATCTGAAAGAAAAAATTGTCATTTGTTCTCCTCCTAGGCTGGCATTATAGACCTTTTATACAAACAATTATATTGCTACTTCTTTTGCTTGTAGTGTGTAAAATGATCTCATCTGTAATTGTTCTTTCGAAATTGCCTTGATAAACAATGCAGACACAAGTTAGTTGCAGTTTGGAATGTAGGTCCTCAAGCCAACACTCCTGTGCATTCTGAACCAACAACAGGCACTGCATTCAGAGGAAGAAGCTACAGGCTTGGACGATAGCCCTTTGTCAAAGGCAGTGTTGAAAGGAAAATAGATTTTGTGATCTGAAAATCTGAATTTTGTACAATGTTGCTTCATTTTGTTGCAATGCTGAAGCACTTCATTATATTTCTGTTACATCCAATTGAATTGGATGAATGAATAGGACATTGCATTGTGTTAAAGAGTGGACATCATTGTGTAACTTCAACTTTTCTTAAGAAGGCATTCATCGGTAGTTCAATAAATATGTATATTACTTAGCTCGTGTTAAGTATTCCTTCTACAGAGTTTTTTTTTAAAATTTAACAATATGTTCACAAAACATCCATGTTTTGTCAGCAGTATCCTATGTTTTTTTACCATCTTTCTGGTTCTATTGTGTCATATACTTTAAATACTGGTAATTAACTGTTTGAAGATGTTTGTTGCTGAATTTGAATGAAATGACCAAATCATAGTTCTTATGGCAATAATTCTCTATAGTTAATCTCACCGTTGATGGGATTGCATTTTAAATTTCTTTTTTAAATCTCCTAATTATGTTGAAGTGAACCTATATTACAAAACTACCCTTTCATACATATTTTCTTGACCACTTAATGTTGTTTTATGTCATTATTATTGGTGTGTGTTGAGTTTTTCAAAATCCTGATGCTTTCTTGCAGTCTACCAGTTATGTTGGGGCCGTAGTGCACAATGACACAGGTTCAAAACCTAGCAGGCATCCTCTGGAATACTGGCTTAGACTTTCAGTTGGAGATATTGATGGTGCATGCCTTTTTCATGTTGATAGCAATTCTGTCTTATCCTGAATGTTAAGTATAGATTAATTTTACTCCATGAGATGATTATAAATGTATTCCAGTATTGAGCAATTTATTGGTAACTTGCACTAACAAAGAGTTCATATCGTGTGCTATCCTCCTTTGAACTATGGAAGAAATGATTTCCATGAAATGGTTGACTAGAAACTTATAAATCTGTTGCATTGGCTATGATTTGAGAACAAATGAACAGATGCTACTTTTCTTGCCCAGTTTTGAAATTTGCACCAGAAAGCTGTTTTGTAATTCCTTTGCTCTATCAGAATTGATAGCCTTTCCAAGTGTGTAAATTTTTTTGACCAAAAGTTATACATATGTGATGTCATTTATGTTATATAGTGACCTATACAGCTTACTATAAAAGCAAATTCTTAAAGAAAATATCGTGCTAGCAAGAGTATATTGCTAACTATAATTAATACAGGATTTTTATCTATAATCAAAACATAGAAATACAGAGGACCGACATTCTATAATGATATTAGGGCCACTTTCTTCTTATCCTCATTTCCTTGCCAAAAAAAGTGTCTCAAAATTCTAGTTAGATTTTTTGCACTTCCACTTGGAATACAGAGGACCGACATTAAATATATTGGAAGGGCAAAAAGAACCGATTTAATTAATGTTATTTGACCTACCCAGATAAGCTATTTAACCTTCCAAGAATGCACCTTGGAGCTTATTTTGAGGCCAAGAGGATCACACAAACCATTTGATCTTAGCCCCTTTGCAAGAGGGATTCCCAAGTATGTAAATGGTAGTTCGCCTTTTTTAAAACCCAACACCCTCAATATTTCCTGTTCCTTCTGGGGAGTTGTGTTCAAAAAGAAAATTTCAGATTTTCCTTTCATTAACCACTTGACCTAAAGCTTTGGCATATTGACTGAGGATTGTGTGGAGACATATAGCCTACTTCCTTTTTGCAGCCCCCAATAGGGAGGTGTCATAAACAAACTGCTGATGAGATACTGCCTGAATGCTGCTTGTCACCTAAATACCTTCTAGCTAGGATGAAGAGATGCCTTGAGAAATTGCTCTACCCAAAGCCTCTACCATCAAGATGTATAGAAAGGGGGAGATGGGATCCCTTGCCTTAAACCCTTGGATACCTCAAAGAAACCTTCATGGAAGCCATTGACTAGGACCGAAAATCTAGGGGAAGAAATATAGTTGTATATCTAGTTTATCCATCTCTTAGAGAAGCCAAAGGCTTCCAAGACTTTCATTAAGAATCTCCAATCCACCATGTCATAAGCCTTATTGATATCAAGCCTGATGATCATCCCTGCCTATTTATTTTGCTGTAATGAATGGATTGCTTCTTGGACAATGATATTCCATCCATTATGGCCTTGCCTAGAACAAAGCTTGATTGCTCTTCATCTATTACTAATGGAAGAATTAGTATTAGCTTGTTAGCCACTGCCTTTGTCATTACCTTGTAGATAGTGTTGCATAAGGAAATTGACCTATATTCCTCTAAAGAGTTCAAAACCTCTTTCTTGGGAATCAGGGCTAGGAAAGTATTATTGACTTCCTTTAGCAATCGACTTGAAGTCCAAGAGGCCTTAATTTCCTTTAACAACTCATCTCCAATCAAACCCCAAAATTTCTAAAAGAAGCTGGTTGGGAGGCCATCTCGGCTCGAAGCCTTATCTGGATGGAGTTGGAAAAGGGCCAATTTTATCTCTTAAGTGAATTTTTGAGAAAGCATTATGTTCTGATCCCCAGTAATCAATTTTGGGATATTTCTTAACGAGGCCTTTGTTGCCCTAGATTTGAACCTTCAAAGTTGTTAAGGAGGTTTTTGAAATATCTTACCACCTCCTCTGCTATTTCCCAAGGCTCTTCTAAAAGTGATCCATCTTGTCCCCTAAGGTTCACAATCCTATTTTCACTTCTATGCTACTTGGTCCTGTTGTGGAAGATTTTGGTGTTTCTATCCCCTTCCTTCAATTAGACTTCCCAGGATTTATATCTCCAGAATAGTTCTTCCTTAGCCAAAATGTCCTCATATTTCCCAAGCAACTCCTTTTCCTTGTAGTAACTTTGTACATTTAAACCATTCTTCGTGATGTCTTCCTCTACTGTTCGCAGCTCTCCTTCAATTCTTTCTTTTGACTCAAAGATGTTTTTGAAGCAATTCCAATTCCATTCTTTAATTCTCTGTTTCAGCCACTTGAGTTTTGATACAAGGCAATACATCTTGGATCCTTGAACTTGAATTTCCTTCCACCATTGCTCTACCAAGTCAAGGAAGGATGGATCCTTAAACCACATACTCTAAAATTTAAAGGGGGATCACTACGGGCTTCTATCCTCTTTTATGACCAACTCGATTAGGAGGTGGTTGGACCCTATGCAAGGAGAGATGATGGCTTCGAATGTGCATTGCAGGCTGTCCAAACCACCCCGAAGAAGGAATCTATCTAGCTTCTCTGCAATCATTCCCAGGCTAGCCCACTTACTTGTCCATGTATAGACCCCATTTTTGAATTCTATATTTAACAACTGGTTTCTGATGATCCAGTCCCAAAAATATTTTTGGGATTGATTCTCTTTGGGGATTCCTCCTTTTTTTTCATTGTCCTCAAAGACAACATTGAGATCTCCTCCTAAAATGAAGTTTTCTCCTAACCTTTCTTGTAAGAAAACTTCAATTTCCTGCCACAGAGTTCATTTCCTTATACATGAGTTGGATCGTATATATTGATAAGGCCAAACTTAAGTCCTGATTGAATGCTTTGAACTCTACAACATTGCCAACAAGGCCTCTCTAAAATAATCTCTACCTGAACCAATCTTGGATTCCAGAACAAAGCCAGACCTCTCGAAGCACCACTGGCTTGGACTCCGCTACCATACCACCTTGCATATTTTTTCTTTAATTTCTCCAGATCTTCTTTACTTGGTTTTGTTTGCTGCAGAAGTACTATATATGCCATGGTCAAAGCCACCCTTCTCCTAACTAGGTGTTATTTGTTAGGGGCATTTAGACCCCTAACATTCCATGATAGTAATCTCATGACGACCCTGGGAGTGGGGTGCTCTTCCCCACATTTAGCAGAGCAATGAGTTTCTGCTGACCTTCTACATCTCCTGCCAACTTGATTAACTCTTGAGTTGATATCCTCCCTCTGGATTTCCTTTTTCCACAATCAAGTTTGGTTTTGGATGATGATAGTTGTTTGATTCCTAGGCATCCTTTGGGAGAGATTTTTTCCATTTAATTGTTTGAGTCTCTTGTCACTTCCAACATTAATTACTGTACTAAGGGAAGAGCAACACCCACTAGGAACTCCTCAAATTCTTCCTCCACATCATCTTCCAACTGGTTGGGCTCATGATCATTATTGTTAACGACTATTTGCTCAACGCCCAATGCACGCTCTTTTCCTAAGCCTAGAGCTTCAAAATTCATATCAACCCCCGTCCATACTTCCTCTTGTGCCTTCTGACATGTTGAGAGGCCAGATTGTTCAAGATTCCCCACCACCTTATTTCTTCTTGTCTTGATATGGTTCTAATTTTTTTGTAGATTTCTTGCTCTAGGGCTTCTGTATCTTTCCTTAGGTCCTCCAATTGTTCAAGACAATCCTTCCTTGACACTGAGTTTGAATCTCTGCCAATCTGAATGCTCCTAAGCTTGAATGAAATCCTTTAGATTCGGGAATTATGATGAGATTGCTCCGTTTCCTCCTCCCCATTCAGATTCCGAAGTATCGTTGCGGCAAGGGTAACTTCTTCCAAACCAACCCTCGTCGATAGTCAAATCTAGCACCTTCCCTACACCTTTCGAGCACCCTGCGATGTAGCTTTTATTGAGAATACAACTACCCCCTTTTGAGTCCACTGAGATGATCTGAAACCAACTCCCTTTCCCGATAAGGATTTCTAGATTATCCAAAAATCTAAACTCCATGTTAATTTCCACTGGAATTTTAGCTTGACCTGATTTTCCTTTCAAAAATTCTTCATAAATGTTTACGAAGGTTCCCAGAGCATTGCCAATCTTCTCTATGGTTTCCTCACTCCAATATTTTAGGGGAAGCTTATCCAGGGTTACCCAATAAGGGTAATACTTCGGTTTATGCGATCCTAGGTCAAAATTTGGCACCTACTCTATTCTATAGAAACAAAAACCCCTAAAGAAGATAAGTTCTCTAAAAATAATCTTCTTTTTAATCTCTTCATTTTCAAATTCCACCAAAATAAAATTTTTAGTTAGGGATTTGGCTCTTACCCGGCTTTCAAATTGATCCATTAGCCAGTCAGTGATCTCTTTATTTGAAGCATCCTTGCCCATCCATTTGATGAACATATCGTAGTGCATTAGATAGTCTGAGTGAGGTTGAAGAAAGTTGTTCAAAATCGACATGATCTTGCTTCTCCTTTTTGTCAAGGTGTAGGTTTTTTCAAGTTGTGTGCCTGCTTTTGGAACCCACACCTTGCAAGCTTGATGTTGGCCATCTTTCGCTAGATTTCTTCTTGAAACGAGATGTTGAAGGTTTCTCTGAATGTTCTAAGGATGCCTGCCATCTCCCTCCTTTGTTTGAAATTTGGGATTTCTAAAACACCATTTCCCTAACCACCCATGCATGTTTGGTGGATAACGCCCATATCGCCGATTTTTTAAATGGTTTCCTTGGTTATGGCCACCTGGCATCGCTTGCCTTTCATTTCCACCACCTACCTGCCTATTTTCCTAGATTCTCCTCCAACCACCATGATTTTGTTGCTTCAGTGACAAATTTCGTGTCTAGATTCACTCTTGTTGTTGCTCCATTATTTTATTATATAGTTCATTTGATTCTATATAAGCTCTAACTTAATATAATATTTAATACCAATATAATCACCCATTGCTTAATATGGAGTATATATAGACACTCAAACAATAGAGATCCCTAGATTCATCAAGAATCTTTCACTTACTCATTAAGAATAGAATAACCTTTCCATAATAAATGATTTAAACAAATTTCTCAAACAAGGCAAACAAAGACACAATCTTTTCAAATACATATAAAACATAAAAGAGTAGAAATCAACATGCCTATTTATGTAGTGCTCCAAATGATCAAATTGGATTCCTAGCTCAACCTTCCCAAAATATACAAGCAATTCCAAAATAACTCTCTTCCACTCACTAAAACTTACTCTTAAAAACCTCTCACGAACTCTCAAAAACTTCTCACAAACTCTCAAACTCATGAAATTAGAATAACGAGTCAAAAAAAAGCATCAAGAGCGCATAATGTGTCCCAATTGAGGTAGAAAACACCTCTATTTATACACAAAAGTGAGCAACTATTAGCTAGAAACAAGCTATCAAAGATGACACTTCTCAATTTTAAAGGTTCGACTCATCAAGAAGAAGAAAAGGTGGCAACTAAAATCATTACATAATAAACACATGCACAATTAGATTTCATCATAGAGAATGAGTTGCTCATTCTAATGGACAACAAGCATATCATTCAAAAATGCAAGGTTATTGTTTTCACAGATCAGTCCACTCATTTTGGCTAGCTTCTCGTTTGACTATTTCTCACATTTCAATTTGCTTCATATGCTGGAATTTGTATTGCGGATTAGACTTCTATCTGGTTGACACTATTCATAGTTTGGCATCACCGAAACATCATGTGCCCTATTCTTTTGGGTTGCTATTTGATAAATACTAGGTCAAAGTTTCCTATACATTGAGTATTCACTTTGCCTTCATGTTTTGACTTAGTCTTGATAGATTTATCTCACATTGGTTTTCTTTGTTTCCATGCACTTTATTCCAATATTGCCTATGTTGTATCTTACTTAGAATTTAAATACTTAATACTAGATGTCTATTGTTTATGCATAGCCTTCTAACTTAAGTGTTATTCCTTTTATTTCCAAGCCATGTACTATATGTATATGTTGCACTTTATACATAATTTATATTGTGTTTAATATGCTATGCACTTTATAAACAATTCAACGCTATTGAAATCATTATATATATAAGTTTATAAAATGCCTAATTCTATATTCAAATACACACACATATGTGTGTATATATATTAATATACTTGTATGGACATTTCCATTTACGTCAATACATGTGTACATATAAATATATGTGTGTGTGTGTATGTGTATTACATATACATCATTGCCTTGTTATTAAAACACATATATTCACAATCCCATTGATCAACATACATACATGAAGTGTATATATACGTCACCTTTGTCCGATTGATATTCTCATGCATAGGGGTACTCCGTCCATGAGCATGCATGGATACGTCTATCTATGTATACTCATGTGTATGAGTTTATTGTTAACACACACACACACACACACATATACACACACACACACACACACACACATTTTATATAGACATCCTATTGATTTAATATAAACACGTAAAGAAGAACTCACACATCACAAAAAGACTCTTTTAACCCTCAAAATAAGAATTTTCATAAATAAAACCATAACCTCTTCTAATCATACACAAGCAAGACTAAAGGTAACTTACTATTTCCCAAGTTATTAACCCAACTCGACCAAACTAGAAGTGAGTGTGTGAAAGCTCAATTTAGGTTTTATTAAAGGTCAACAAACCAAGTTCTTCTCTTGAGTGATACTTCCCCTCTCTTCCAGAGGCTTGATTCTATTCCTGCATCCAACTTAGTACATTGCAACAGTAGTTAGCCGAACACAATACATTCATTTGCATCATATATTTCACAATTAGAATGATTATTTAACATCTAATTGAATCAAACATTTATTCTCCATATTTTCAAAACACATAAAGCATAAATACATTCATTTAAAGCATTTCATCGAACTAGGTACAAGTAAATGAATGTATTATGTTTGGTATCAAGTTGATCTTTTTTGTTTACTTGTAATAAAATAATAGGTTCTCATAAGTGTGAGAAAATTAAAAAAATAACTCTTAAATTCTGTAAGTATACTTTAGTCACACCACCAAGTATTTTTGACAATGTTCAAAATAATATTATAAAAAAGGAACAAGTCCCAATATTACAAAAGATGATAAGTGAAAAAATCCAAACATCTAGAGAAGAATGTAACTGCCTTTTAAAACAACTACCTAAAATAGTAGTCTCACATGTATGAATTACAAAGTATGTGAAAGATAAAGTTAACTTTCTAAAAAATTTAGCTATAGATCCCTCATCTTGAAAATGCTAATATCACACATACACACATTGAACTTTTATAGGCATATAATATACCTATATACATGTATACATTCCAAAATCAGAGCATGCATGGAGATTTTGCGTGCACAAAGAAAGCATGCATGCATGTATGAGAAAACAAAGTGCGGATGTAGAAGGCATGAATGTGATGACGAACCTTAATTATTGCCTTATGATCCAAATTATATTCCTATAAAAAACTCTAAGAAATAACTCTCCAAGAGGTGCAAGATTCATAGGGGGAGTAAAGGCCCCAAAGTTTTGTTGGGAAAATTTAGTCACCTCGAAGAAAGCTCCAAGAACAGTATTGCCTTTGGTAACTTTAATTTCAAATAGATTGCCTCAAAAATAAGTAAAACTATGTCACAAAGCATAATTAGATAGTTCATTTCCCACATTAATCCTTCTTAGAGAAGCACATGTAAATTCAATTTCAACAACTTGCATAAACAGATTCTACAAACAGAACCATTAAACATGAAAGATAGTACAAAAGATTAGAACACACAAATTTACGTGGAGAAAACCCTTTCGGGTGAAAAACCCCACACTCCAAAAGATCCAAGCCATTGTATTATTCAGTAACAGACAAAGTTACAATACAATCTCAGGCTCATAGCCTTTTCATAGAGATTACATCTTGTTCCATTCTAGAGATAAACTAGCAACAACCCTTTTATGTTTCCTTCTCTCCTTTTTACATTTTCCTAATCAACCTCTCAGTTCATACAACCTTCGCATTGTTACAATACCTTCACACAATATACAGTGTAAATTAGCATGAGAGATCAACCAAGACACTTAATCTGGAGAGATTCCGGTAGCATAACCCTATCTCAACCTTCCTCTATCACATCATACTGCAAAACGTCCAATATATATATACATTTGTCTTTAGTAGACAAAAAACGGTTCATCTTCTGTAGATCAGTTTGTATTCTTTCTGTTGGACCAACTGTCAACCAATCTTGGATAACGAATAGTCTCCTCCAACTCATCATGTTCCTCTGACAAAAATTCGACACTCTGACAGTCAACTAAGTTAGCGTCCTTCCAACCATTGTCTTCTTTCATGTTCATTGGCCAAAGTCTCCTCAATTTCTTCATTATCTTGAGGTCTCAACTAGCCCCTATCGACAAGACAACACCCATCAAAATGAGATTACAACGCTAGGCCAACAACACAAGTCACCCCAATGATATTAAGTTCAACCACCCCGATATAGACCATCAGCCTAAGTCACCCTGATACAAACCATCAACCGGAGTCTTACCGACGATCAATAGGAACACCAACTGTCACGAGATCAACCTTATTATCAAGAGAACAAGCATTGGAGAAGGTTTCACCGAAGTCCCAAGTCACCTCGATGAAAATCAACTCACTGTAGTTCAAAACCTTTCATCGACAGGAGTCACACCGAACACACCCATCAACTAGACTCACACCAAACAGATCACATCGGCTAGAGATTTACTATCGGTAAGATGCATTCTAAAGTATCGTGTCAGCCCGACCATCTGTTCATCAGTAACACATACAGTAATTAGACCCATCGGCCAAACAAACACTGTCGCTAAGTCTCTCATAAAACTTCTTGTTACCTCGACCAAGTATTATCGGCCAAAGTTTCGCTATCGTTGAGAGTTCACGGCGAACAAAAATCCATCAGGGAGATATCCTCTATCACTTAGACTCTTATCGTGCCTTCATGTCACCCCGACCAAATACCATCGCCCAGAGTCATACCGACATTCATGATGAGAAAATCCATCGGCAGGAGTCACAACGATATGCATCGGGAGCAGCTCCTTCGACAAGAGAACCATTGTCGGCAACAAATTGAAAACTTACAACGATAGCTCAAGTCACACCGATTACTTGCATTGGCAAGACATACTAAATGTCACATTGATATTGGCTAGACTTCTATCATTGTAGAAACTTACATCAATAGTTCAGGTCACGTCAATGATCCTCATCGCTAAGACATTCTAGAGGTCACACCGATATAGCCATGAAGGAACTTTACAAGGAGAATTCAGATCAGGCTGAGTCACACCAATCTCACAGATAGTTCAAGATCACTTAAGCAGATCGGCCAAACATCTCAGTAGTCACACCAAAATTGCTCACATAGAGGTTTAGGCCTGTGGGATTGAGGCACACAATTCCAATAATTTCCCACTTGACGAAGATCACACAGGCACCTCCAAAGCACTCAGGAACTAAGATCACACTAGCTCCACCAGTCCAGACCCTACTTTGTACAAATCTCTATACAACAGCACTCATGACACCCAATCAACAAATTTCCACAAATACTAGTCTACTAGACAATCTGCAATGGAAACAAGTGTCCAACTACAACTAACTATCCAACATTGCAACTGATCACAGCCTTCCATGAAACCACATAGATCTCAAACATGCTCTCATGCTCCATCAAAACTTCTACACCATCATCCAAGATGTCCACTATTCAGGAAAAAAATCCCTGTCATCTTCCAACATGCCACCTATGGAAGAAAGGTACAAGCCAAGGTGAATAAGCACCAGTCCAACGAACACAAGCAAAAGGATCCCATTGGTATAATCAATAAGAAACTGCCATCACTCTAGAAAACAAGATAGAATATCAGCTAGAACAACAATCATCCTGATTGCTTCCATGCAACTAATAAACCTGTGTGATTGAAAAATAGCACCCAAAACAAGTGCTAGATCATCCAGTCACCCATACCTCAAGGGTATACACATTAGTAAACTCCTGCTACTAGTACAACCAACCCATCAACCATCGATACAAGCACCACACACAAACTAGTCGAAGAAGAACAAATACATCCAGGTACTCCCACTGCATGGGTAATGCCAAATCTGAAAGATCAAAGGCATAACAAGTCTACCAATTTCAGCACATAGAAAATGTAACCATGTAGTACCAAGGAACATCCACAATGATATGCACAACCTGCAAATTAATAACCTGCAAGAACAACTCTCACAACAAGTCTTCAGAACTCTCCCAAGTTCTCCACACCCAACAAAGGAAAAAGATTAAGAACCTCCATGTCATCACCCAAGAATATGAGTGAAAACACATGACCACAAGCTAGTGATCACTACAACTCTGACTAAACCTCAAACCAGTGTAATGTGAAACCAAACATCAAGAAGACAATCAAGACCAAAGAGAGAAAGTCGGTACAACATATACCTGTCGAACATCCTCCTACATACACTTCTAACAGCCAACTGTGTCAAGTATGATCTCCTTCCCATCCCAAAGAGACTCCATAACAACATCCAACCATTCAATCACCAAGATCAAGCATAAAAAATGTAACATGTAAACAATCATGGATGTAAGCCTCTCAAAGAAGACCAAACTATTTCATTTCCCATATCAGGAAATCAGCCCATAAAGCATCTCCTACTGGTTCCCATCAATAAATGATAACACAAAAGTTCAAGGAGATAAACTATGTTGTACATCTTCCATTATGAATCCTCCAGAACCATTTAAACAGTAATTCAAGATCCATATCATGAAAGAAAGTATAAAACATATCATGAAGGATATAATGGGCAAATACCTCTCAGATAAACTTCCAAGTAGACCAAGAGTGGGAACGAGAATACTCCTTCAAGATATACAAGCCATCATGACTAATCCAAGGGCAATCTCCTCATTGATCTCTATTGAACTCATGTTCAACCAAGGTGTAGGCTACTCAGACTCTCTACTAAAAATAATAACTTTCTCATCTCAAGAGAATTACAGCTTCGCCTTATTCTCCACGTATCCATGAGCACCTACAAATGATTATCCCATGTTGAACTCCAAACTACATTACTGTGCTAACATGAAGTTCTCAAGCATATGACCAATGTACTCATAACACAAAGAATCTCTAGACCACTGTCAAAGCTCCAATGTTTTGAAATAGGAAATTATCATGACACCATGATCTACTTATTCCCCTTAGGAGATACCATGCTCCAAGTGAACATACCATGGTCTCAGGTGTAATGCACAATGTCAAAACTCCAGTGCATAAACAAGAGTATACCATGACATAGAGAAAATAAACTTCAAAATCAACATCACCTATCAAGCACCGACAACACCTCAGCCAAAGACTCCAAACGTCCTCCATGGTTCCAAGATGTTGCACATCCTCAAATAGTGTCCATGCAAAAGCGAAAGAACCCTTTTGCAGCAATAGGAACAAAGAGATACTCCTAGTAACATCTACAACACTAAAGAAGACCATCCATCACCAAGTGATGAATCCACAATCACTGCTAAAGATCCTATTGAAACATGACATCCAAGCTTTCCAAGCATCTTGAGCAATCATCTGTTGATTTGAAAATCCTGCAGGTACAATCAACATGTCCATTTGACAACAATGCAAAGAAGCACCAAGATCTCCACACCAAGTAGACAAAACCATCACTGTCAAAAGCCTACACAAAGCAGTGTATCCAAGCTATCCATGACAACAGACTATTTAGGTGCTCAACACCATCCATCCTCTCATCTCAAGGCAATCACACCAATGCACAAGTGACTATGGACAAGGTCAACTAATGAAATCTGCATCTTTAGAAAAAACAATCTCATGGATATAGACAGTCCACTTCCAAGTTATCCCACTGCAACTAAATGGGTGACCAAGCCATACAACTGCAAAACTCATAGATCTGAACACTAAAGCATGCAAAACCATCATTACGTTTGAAGCAACAAAACTGAAATATCAAAGAGGAATTAACCATGCAAACAACATGACTAAAACAACAGATCAAGCCAAATCTGATTTGCCAATCATGTCCACACGAGTACCATAGTCTAGGAATCCATAAGCACCACCACAAGAATGCTGAGTGACAAAATGCATACCAACACTCTCGTACAAAGAAAGCATCTTGCCTCCTCATACCATGCCGAAGTACGCATGCAGAACTGCAACCATCTCATCCAACAACACCCCAAACAACCAGGGTCAAAAAAATAGTTTAACAACTCCACAGAACCACAAGTTTTGCTTGACGTGTAAAACCTACAAAACCACATAAAATATGAGAGTACAATACATTCTTAAAAAATGAAACAACATTTCAAGAACTCCAGGCCCCCTTCAAGCCAATTCCAAAACCATCAATATGCACATGCATCCGAGAAAGAGATAGGCTATTCCAAAAGCTTTCAAATCATCTAATGATTAACTCCATAGTCTTCATGCATTTGAGGTTAACATAATACAATGCCTTCCAACACTAGGAAATACCACCCAGTATAAGCACTCTCTTCCATTACTGAGACACAACCCAAGCTTCTCCATATCACCACGAAGCCTCTCACACAGACACCCAATATGAAAGCTTTCCTGCAACTTAACCAAGAAGCAAAGAAATCCACCTCATACATTAAGGTTATACCACTGCCAAGATAACCAACTCCGTCTTCACCATCCTTCAAACTACGTGCGGCCTTTGAATACTACAAGACTTCCACTCACCAAAGGATCAATACATCAGCCAATTCCTCTAGATTTCCTCAAGCTTGACAAACTAAGAAATCTTCACAAGAGAAATTCACAAAACCAACAACTAAAAGAAGGCTCTGATACCACTTGTTGGGAAAATTTAGTCATCTCGGAGAAAGCTCCAAGAATAGTAGTGCCTTTGGTAACTTTAATTTCAAATAGATTGCCTCAAAAACATGTACAACTATGTCACAAAGCGGAATCAAACACAGTTCGTTTCCCACATTAATCCTTCTTAGAGAAGCACATGTAAATTTAGTTTCAACAACTTGCATAAACATATTCAACAACAAAACCATTAAACATGAAAGATAGTAAAAAAGATTAGAACATGTAGATTTACGTGGGGAAAACCCTTTCGGGTGAAAAATCCCACACTCTAAAAGATTTGAGCCATTGTATTATTCAGGAACAAACAAACTTACAAGACAATCTCAGGCTCATAGCCTTTTTATAGAGATTACATCTTGTTCCATTCTGGAGACAAACTGGCAGCAACCCTTTTATGTTTCCTTCTCTCCTTTTTACATTTTCCTAATCAACCTCTCAATTCATACAACCTTTGCACTGTTACAATACCTTCACATAATATACAGTGTAGATTAGCATGAGAGATCAACCAAGACACTTAATCTGGAGAGATTTCAACAACATAACCCTGCCTCAACCTTCCTCTATCACATCGTATTGCAAAATGTCCAATATATATACATTCCTCTTTAGCAGACAAGAAACGGTTCATCTTCTGTAGATTAGCTCGTATTCTTTCTATTGGATCAATTGTCAACCGGTCTTGGACAATGAATAGTCTCCTCCAACTCATTGTGTTCCTCCGACGAACAATTGACACATCAACAATCAACCAAGTCAACATCCTTCCAACCATGGTCTTCTTTCATGTTCATTGGTAAAAGTCTCCCCAATGTCTTCATTGTCTCGAGGTCTCAACTAGCCCCTATCGACAAGACAATGCCCATCAGAATGAGATTACAATGCTATTCCAACAACACAAGTCACCCCGATGATATTATGTTCAACCACCTTGATACAAACCATCGACCTAAGTCACCCTGATACAGACCATTGGCCAGAGTCTTATCGACGATCAACGAGAACATCAACTATCACAGAATCAGCCTTATCAACAAGAGAACAAGCATTGGAGAAGGTTTCACCAAAGCCCTAAGTCACCTTGATGAAAATTAGCTCACTGTAGTTCAAAACCTTTCATTGATAGGAGTCACATTGAACACATCCATCGGCCATACTCACACTAAACATATCACATCGGCCATAGATTTACTGTCGGTAAGATGCATTCCGAAGTATCATGTTAGCCCGATCATTTGTTCATCGGTAAGACATACACCAATCAAACCCATCGACCAGACTAACACTTTTGCTAAGTCTCTCATAGAGCTTCTTGTTACCCCGACCAAGTATTGTTGACCAGAGTTTCACAATCGTTGAGAGTTCACAACAAACAAAAATCCATCGGCGAGATATCCTCTATCACTTAGACTCTTATTGTGCCTTCATGTCATCCTGACCAAGTACCATTGGCCAGAGTCATACCAACATTCATGACGAGCAAATCCATCGACAGGAGTCACAACGATATGCATCAGGAGCAGCTCCTTCGAAAAGAGAACCACTGTCGGCAACAAACTGAAAACTTACAACAATAGCTCAAGTCACACCAATTCCTTCCATCGGCAAGACAAACTAAATGTCACACCGATATCAGCTAGACTTCTATCGTCGTAGAAACTTACATCGATAGTTCAGGTCATGCTGATGACCCTCATCACTAGGACATTCCAGAGGTCACACTGATATAGTCATGAAGGAACTTCACAAGGAGAATTTAGATCGGGCTTAGTCACAACGATCTCACAAATAGTTCAGGATCACTTAAGCAGATCGACCATACATCTCAGTAGTCACACCAAAATTGCTCACACAGAGGTTTAGGCCTGTGGGATTGAGGCACACAATTCCAACAAGTTTTAGGAGAACAAATTTATTGATCACCATTAGATTTCATGGTGCTCAAAAATATATGCTATAGAAGATATTAATGCCCAACTACAACATCAAATAAAGCCACATTTTATAGACCTACATATTTATTGATATGTCTAACCTTAATGCTCTCCAAAAAATGTTTTCCCTTATGAGAAGGTGATTGCACATTACATACCTAGTTTGAAGCTAGTCCAAAAAATCTAGGAAGTTTTTATATTGCTTACTCTTATCACGATTCATTATTTAACATGTACGTCTCATCAATCAATTAATATGCACAATCCCATTTTTTCATTAGGAATTGAAGGCCCTTAATGTATCTAGATTTGTGTATCACTAAATTCTATGGAACAATTCCCTTATCCTTACATAATCTCTCTTCTCAAAACTTTTTATGCCTTTGTGATAATGCACTACAAGGCAACATTCCTTATTGGTTGTCAATAATGTCATCATTAACATCTTGATCCAAGTATAAATAATTCAGATGGTAGTGTTCCATATTTATTAGGGTAGTTGTCCTGCCTTGATAACCTTTCAATATGGGGTAATCAATTAGAGGGAACAATTGTTGATGTGTTTTCTAGTCACAATCAACTTAGATAAAAATTCACAAAGAACTTTACCTCTTGAAAGAAAATTAAATTATGGAACAAAATTCAATCATCCCAAGGTTTTGAATGTCAAGTCTTAACTTGGAAGGTAACTCAATGGTTCAATGTGGATATTATTTTAATAAAGGGACTCACATGATTGGAAAACATAAAATAGGGTTATATTTGAAAAGTAACAACTTACTTTATATATTCTACCCCAAATAAGTGCTCAATGATCTACAATATGATTAGATTTATGCATTATGGAACACTTATATCATTTGATCTGCGATATTTTGACGCTTTGTATCTTTAAATTTTATATTTTATGAAAAAAAATAGAAAAAGAGAGGGTGAGAAAGAAAGGTTAGAAATCCTAAATTGCTCAACAATCTTGCATGAATATAGTCCAAAATTGTAAAAGATATCATTACCAATTTATGCTTCATTGGACCCTATTGCAATTGCACATAAATGGTGTAGACTCTAAAGGGAACTCATCAATTTAAGAAAGAGACTGAAGTACACCCAAACAATGGTTCATTGCTTTGATATTTTAAAAGGTTGATAAGAAATTTACAAGTCATTTGAGATTTACAAAGTTGATGACTCAATTGACATCAAATTTACAATCTTATAAGTATAGACAAATGGTTTAATTGATCTAAGTGAAAGGAAACCATGAAGTAAGCAAAATATTGATAATTCTTCAATATTTTCCCCAAAGATGAAAAAAACTTCAATTTTCAAAATAATCCATTTGGTGGCCTTTTATAGACAAAGGCACTTAGAAAACAATTACAAATCAATGGCTCCAAATTAATATTTTTCAACCAATGACTCAAATTTGAAATGACAACATAATCCTCTTTTCAACAATATATTCTATTTATTGGCATATTCTCAACATATTCCCTTCTTTGATAGGATGTGTGGATATTCCCTTAAAATAAACCAACAAATAACACTCCAACTGGCTACAATTTAGTATTTATTTTTTTTTTAAAAAGAGTGGTAAACACTTTTGACCTAGAGCCATGAACCAATGAGGTCACAAACAAGGGACCTCATCCCCAACATAAACACTTAACAATAACATCCCAATGGGGTTTGAACCTTGGTGGAAAGAACACCAACACCACATTTAAACCATCACACTATGCCAATATCAACAAGTGGCTACAATTCAATATTGCTTGCAAAAAAAAGAAATTAAATTTGTCAAATATCATCATTTTTTATAAAATAAATTTGGACAAACATTTAAATTTACAACGTAAAAAGTAACATTCTTCTCTTACTTTATCTCATAAAATAGTAGTTTACATTTAAAATAAAAAATTATAATTTATTATCCCATTTTAAGAAAAAGCTCATGAAAAACATAATAAAGATAAATATTTTTAAATGGTCACACTAAAAGATCAACTTTATTAGCTTGAACAGGTGGTGTAGTTAGTTAAGGGCTTTGGGTTCATCCCATGTAGGTCCCAAGATCAATTCTCTCTGCCTAGATTTATTTGGTTGTAGAATTGTTTAGGCCTAGTCTGCAACCTTGAGCGATTATAGGGGGCTTACCCTATCAAAGAGCTAAGCTCTAGGTCACTGGGCTAACTTGCCGATTCCCCTCAGTTAACAAAAAAAAAATCATAGGTTTATCATTATTTAAAATTACCTCTTAATATGAAGTTCTTTTCTCAAGATTCATTCACCCCGTTTAATCATTCACTTATTTCTCAAGTAAAACCCCAAATTGTGATGTACTTCAAAGTTTCTTGCTTTTCTTCGTGCGTTTTTTTATACCTCGATACTCATTGGGCTACATCATGACTTTTAAATTTTTTTATTTTATGATTTATCTCTTTTAAATCTTGTGGAAATTTGAGTTTTGAACATGATTTTCAAGTGCAAGTCTTTTAACTTTAATTTCTTGTAGGATTTTGACTTGTTACTGAACATTGTGAGATTTTGACTTGCAAGTGAACATTTCAGGAATTTTCATTTGGACGGAATATTTCAAGTGAATAGTGTAGTTACATTTTACCTTGTGGGAAATGTCATGTCCCCAGCGAATTAATCGCTTAGTTAGCCTATTATTTCGATCCTCGGTGACAGAGAGGTGCAGAGATCATCGAGGCTGCTCGTGTTTGATAGCTTTGCAGTTGTGTCGGGTGGGCCTTCGATAATCTTCCGTAGTGTTTTTCAGAACTTTCTATTTTTAGAAAGTTAGGTCAGGTGGAAGCTGCTATTTCGGGCAGGGCACCTGGTTCAACTATCCAGCTCAGAATCGACCCAGTTCAGCAGTTTGTTGATCAGACGGAGAAATAAGGAGCAATTAATGATTTATTAAATATTTAATAATTTGACTTTATATTAAAGTCACTTTATTGAAATATTTAATTATTTAATTAAATTGGCCAGTTATAAAGTATTTATTATACTTTATAATAAAGTATTAATTTTTGACTTAGTGAATATTTATTATTCATTAAATTGAGGCGCCATTTAATTATTTGATATTTCTCCTAAGTATCAAAGGTGAAATAAATGAATTTTATTTAAATGATTAATTAAAAGAGCTTGGGTCGAATTTCTCAAAGGGGCAGTATATATTTTCAGAAAGGACAAAATCGAACCATTATGAAATGTTATTCTAATTTGTCTTTTGCTCTGAGCATTGGAGTTTGCAAACCTTAGGGTTTTTGGCAGACGATCGTTTCTGGAGAACGAAAACTCTTCAGAGATCAGGCAGACTGAGGCTGTGCAATACCAGCTGAAGCTTGCACTTGGTGATTCCACACAGGGATCACAGTTTGGGTTTATTGACAGATTCATCAGAGCTCAGCGGAGATATTCATCTACCAGTTGAGGCGAATTCATCAGAGGGCATTTATTTGAGATCTGGCACACATTCCAAGAAGCCGTACCTTTTCATTCATTGCTGCAACAGGCCGTACTTTTCTGTACTGCCCAGGCCGTACATTCTTTTCTCCAGAGGGACGCATTTATTCTTCAGTTTATGATGATTGGTTCTTGGGCGCTGGGGATTGCTGAAGGGTTGCATTGTTTTTTGTGAGCTTGGAGAACCTCTCTTATTTCTGGCCGTACCTTCTTGCTGTCAGGCCGTACCAGTCTGTACCAGCCAGCCGTACTTTTTCATTTCCAGAAGAAATCATCTTGGGTCTTCAGCATCTGACAGTTGTGTGTTGGGCGCCTTGGTTTCCTGGACATCTTTGGAGGTTCTAATCTGGAGTTGCATGCTTGCCATACTTTATTCCACCTCCATCATTATTGCTGCAGCCGCCACCAGGTTTCTAAGAAATAAATCATATTCTATTCATTGTTCATTTTTTATCCATTGTAAAAGCTCTGAAATGATCAATAATTGATGCGCCTATGATCTTGGAACTATTTTGAGTGTACTTCATTGATTTGAAATTTATGTTGAATTTATTAGCAATTATTTAGAAAATCGCAGCATTTATTTTGTCTGTAAAACCCTCAAAAACTCAAAAAACCAAAAAAATTGCAAAAACAACACAAAATCAGTTAGGGTTTGGAATCGAGAACCACCAGGGTTCTGGGGAAATGAGGGTGCAACTGGATTAAATTGTGAGAAATTGAGATTGAAGTGAACTTTAAGTATTTTTTCTTGCAAGTGAACATTTACAAAAAAAACTAAATAATACATAATCATTCTCCAATCCATTAAAAGTTAAAACCAATTTTTAAAATTAAATTTTAAAACATAGCCTTGCACCAACATTTAACCTTTATGATGTCCATATGAAATGTATGAGATGGGGGATAAGAAAGAAGGTTTTAAATTTTAAATGCTTTTACTCCTTTTCATGTCTTTCCTTGTTCATTTGAATCCTCCCCTTTAAGATTAATTTGAAAACTTTTAAAGCTTATTACATTTTTAAACCCTTTAAGATTATTAAAACCATTTTAAAAGTATATTAATCTTTATAATTTATTAAACTTTTTTTTAATGAGGTAAAATGAAATATGTCAGTAATGATATGATGTGTTTATTTTGATATGACATCTTTTCACAATTAGTTGAGTGCATGAAGATTTAAGTGAATTGGATTTTACTATAGCAAGTTGGGGTAGTTCATTTATGAATGACCCTCCACAAAAGAGGATAATTTATGGGGAATGTTAATTGAACTGACTATGTAAAAAAGGTTGTGGAACTAGTTTTGAGCCAATTAGAGAGGTAAAACCTACAAGCAAATAACTTGCTTATTTTAATGAATTTTGACAAACTTCCAAAAGGAACTTGGGCTTAAGTTTGACGTTCTTTTCATCTATGGTAAAATTTTGATCATTGAGATAACCAATTTTGAGACTTGGAGGACTTGGAGGAATTGGTAAACACTACAAGGTGAGCTAAAACTTAAGCTAAAAGGGGGGGTCCTTATTTTACCAAAAGAAAATGGGGCATGTTATGGAAGGCACAACAACTGTGACATAATATTTGTTTTAACAATGTCTCATGATAATTAATAGTAGATTGAATCTCAACATTGGATTCCTTCTCTTAATCTGTTGTGGCTATTATTGAGAGGGTGTAACAAGAGATAGAGAGTATTCCAAAATGAGTGTTCTAGAAGACTAGAGTTGAGCATTTTGATATTTCTTGAAATAATCTAGTGGGAACCATATTGTCATGGTTATGGAGTACATGGTATAATATGAAGAGCCTAAACCTCTTAGGTAATCAACTCCGTGGTCCTCCACCCTCTCTTTCCCTTCAAAGTCAATTAATCATCCTAGAATTGTCTAAGAATGATTTTAATAAAAATATTTTAGATTGCATTCAAATAAATCTTCCTTATTTAGAGTTCTTGTCGCTATCTAAGAACAAGTTCAAAGGTGTTATCTCTCCATCAATATCTTTCTTTCCAAGGATATATACATTGGATTTGTCAAATAATGAACTCAAACATGCCTTGTCCTCCAATCTGGTGAGCTACACCTCTCTAAAAGTGTTGACATTGTATAACAATAAGATGGTTGAGTTAGGTAATCTACAACAATTAAAGTCATTGGATCTTAGAGGAAATAGATTGTTAGGGAAACTACCATTAGGGCTTCTTAATTGTAAACAACTAGAGTTCATGGACCTTAGTAAGAATAACTTTATTAAAAAAATACCTAACTATATTGTAAGATTAAAAAAATTAAATGTTGCATGAGGCCTCCACTTTCATTGGCTTGCCACATTTTGTTTGATTGTTCAATTGTACGTTGAGTTGTTTTGAAATGTGCTTGAAATTTCATGCTCCTTTAGCATTGTAACCATTTAAAAAAAAAAAAAACACATAAGTGCTCTAAATCCTTGTAATAAATTAAATAAAAATAAAAAGAAAATCTCAAATGATGAATATTATTTGCACTTGCATGCAAATGACTTCATCTGAAAGCAATCCATGCTTTCTAAATAGTTTAAAATGCTCCAAAAAAAAAAATGCAAGCATTTGATTAATTAATTGAGTGTAAAATTCATACATACATACCATAGCAAAGAGATTGACCATTGGATAATGAATGTGCTAACACGACAACCCATTTTTGTTGAACATTTTGTTTTTATAGGCTAGAAAGAGCCTTATATGCAACTAACCATTGTCCAAACTAATATACAAAATAAATATTGAACAATCATAGTTTGAATCATGCCAAAGAACCACACACCACATCTAGGTTGAAACCACTTGCCCTTGTTCATGCACCATCATCTAGGCTATACTTGTCGGTCTTAGGCATGAACAAATGTTACCTATCAATAATAATTATATTTCATTTGAAATATTATAAATTCATCTCATTTTAATTTTGATGATTACTATTGGATGACTATTTTTATTTTTATTTTTTATTTATTTAAATAAATGTAAAATCGATAATAGCTAATTTTTAGTTTTAAAAATTGAAAAAAAATAAAATTAGAAATCTAGTTTAATTTTTCTCCTAAAACATTTTACCTAGTAGGACTAATAGAAAAAATGATAACATGAAAACATTATTTCCCCACCCTATAGGCCCTTACGACTAATAAGCTTAGAGCTTGCATTAACCCAATTCCGTTTGTAGTGGTTGGTTTATAATGTCACTATACTTATCAATTGGGTTTAGACCACTTTGTTATTAAACGTGATATTTTCTTGTCATACAAAATGAAGCTAATTTTGTAAACAATTTTGATCTAGTAGGCATTTATTCATAAAAAAATACACTAAACCAAGAAATTTGCTATTTGTTAAGCGAGACTTTAGAAAGATGAAATTATTCTTGGGTTGAGGAACATTGAGGATTGTGGGCTCAAACCTCAAATTCTAGTGATTTAAAAATTAATTGTTTAAATAAACTCTAGATTATGTTTCTCTGAATGCTACAAAACTAGTGATACTTGTTTTGTTGCAAGTTCAAACTTGTAAATGCAATATAAATAATTAGACATTACCACACAAGATTTAGAATAGCCATGTCGTCATTTGTTTACATCACAACTATCTAACTATTATATCATTAACACGTTAGCATCTATAAATGTCAAGGGAAAGGTTGAAGAAGTTTGTGCACTTAACTTCATGGTTTCTTAATATAACTTCAATTAGAATGCTTGAGCAAAGACTTTTGAAGAAAAGTATAAAAAACCTTATCCATTCTAAAATTTAAATAAATAATCTCCACAACTCGACAACTCGACAACTCTAATACACATATACAAATAAACAAACACGTGCATATATATATGTATATGTACATATACACATATATTGCACAGACATACACACTTTGAAAATATTATATTAAAATGCAATAAAAACAAACTAAAATAAATTAAAATAGCCTTCCTTCCCCTTACATATGTTCTTTTAAATAAAAATTAAAACTTAAAAAAACAAATTTATATTAATATTTTTTCTCTATTATCATTATAATAAATAGTATTAAATTATAATAAAAATACTATAACACAAAAATATAATTAAAAATTACAAAACTAAATTATAAATTTCATACATGACAAAAATTACTATTAAAAATCTTTTAAAAATAAGAAAACAATACAAGAAATAAATCACAATTACAATTTAAAAAAATTAGAATAAAAAGTTACAAAAACTAAAAAATAGATTTAAGACAAGACAAATATTAACATTAAAATCTTTTAAAAATAACAAAAACAACATATACTAAAAACAAATCATAATTAGGTACTATGTGTATTTAATAATATTTAATATTTAATAACACCCTAAAACCAATGAATTGAGTTGACTTGACCTCGACTTATTTTCGTAAACATCAACAAACCCCTCTCCCACGGAAATAAGGAACGAAGCTTCTAGTTCTAGGTAGAAAAGTCGTTAGTTTTATATTTAATTAAAAAATCAATAACAAGCCTCCAAATTTCAAACAAAATCTGAACAACTAACAGATATATTTGCGAACCAGCGCTTTACAGGGCCAAAGTTTTCGCTCCTGTTTGATGCAAATTTATAATCTTCCAGATTTTTTGTTTTCTTGGAGTATTTAAAAAAAAAAAGCATTTGGTTGGACCGAGAGAAAAATCTCTGTGAAGTTTTGCAAAGTCTTGTAGATCAGCCAGAATGTCTTCACCTGGAGAGTAAGTTATTGAAATTTCATGTATATAAAAATTCTTTTTATTGCTTTTATCTTTCTTATTCATTTTTTCAAACCACTGTATACTATTTTTTACAGTCATCATGGGTGGGTGTTGTGCAAATTCACGTAGTTTACAGCTGATTAATGGTTAAATTTCAATAAAACTGATTGTCATTTTCTTGGGCTTCATTTAGATCATAATTTTTTTCTTGGGTATCACAGGCACACCACAGAATCCAAGGTTCAGAAATAGCTAAGTCAAAATTAAATAAGACTTGTTGAAAAGACACCTAATAGGGTTCTTTTAATAGTTTTGCTATCGATCATATTAATATTCGTGGAAATTACTTTGAATTGGGTAAAACTCTGAAGTCGTCGCTTCTTGAAGTGGCAAATTAGGTATAGGGGCTTAAAATCTTGTAGGAAGCCCTACGGGCCCACCCCGAGGGAGTCTAGAGTCTTACAGTAAACTAAATTCACCCTTATTCCAATTATTTTGCAAATTAGGCCAAAGTGATTGTAAGCTGAAATCTGTGAATTTTAGGAAAGGGGGTTGTAGTGTAATGGCAACGAGGGATGCTTGAACATCTCACTGCACTAGGGTGACACATAACACCAGCTTTAACGTGCTGTGGCGCAACAATTATGGGTTATGTCTGAACATGATGCATGTTTGCAAACTCTAAGAGTGTGGTCCAAGCTCACCCTGCCACTGGCTAAAGGCCACCCATAACCTCACTTAAGATTTACCAAGCCAAAAAATAGCTGCATTATTAAGGAATACTGGCAAACCATTTACCTAGGGAGAATTATAGATAGTTTTGTTGTCATAGAAGATTTTTTTCAAATTTCTCTGTACAACTGTGAAATGCGTGCCAAGTGGTTTGTCTCTATTACTGGTAAAATTCATGCATCAATCTTTCCATAGTCTCACGTTGTGTGCCCTAGAAAGGCCTTATTAGCTTATCAAAATACATGTACAGAGATAACAAACAGTGACAAAATTATGAGAAGATTACATGCTTCAGTACCAATGAGCTTTTCAATGCTAGAAAATATAAATAAGTAGCAAATATACAAGTATATAAGATACACATAACTGTAGATCTTTTAATTCCTCAACCTTCTTTAACCTTCTTATTCCCACAATATCTGCTGGCTCACTAGACTACATACTACGCATCCAAACAAATGATTAATTATCTCAACATTCTCCCTAATTAATCATCTCAGAGATGCCTTGGTCCTTTGCTGTTAGCTAAGTCACAAGATTCGAATTCGAATTCGAATTCGGCAACAATGAAATTCGGATGAAATTCGGCAAGGAAAAAATTCGAAAAGTATAAAATTCGGATCAAATTCGCCTTATGTAAATTTTTTTATTTTTTTTAATAAATATTATATAACTAATGATACTATATTAATAAATTAAAACTATTGAACTTTAAATATAATTATTAAATAATAAAATATTAAAGTATTATTCTGAGAGTTTTCTTGAATTAGCTAAAAATATATTAAGTTTTTATTTTTATTGTAAAAAATATATAATTTATAAAGATTAAAATAATCTTATATTGAGTTTAAATAAATTATAACAAATGCTAGAATATTTGTAAATGGAAACTAAAAGATTTAATTTAAAATTTAAATATTTAAATTTATTAATTTAAAATTTAAATATTTAAATTTGTTTAATTATTAAATGTTAGTATTAATAGATAAATACAAATAAATAAGTAAAGTAAAAACAATATTAAATGTTAATTCTTTAATAAAAAATTAATAGAAATAAAATAATATTAAATTTTTTAATGAATGAATGCATGTTTAAATTCTTTTAAAATATAGACAAACTTAAAACAAATATATAAGAAAAAAAAAATTAACTACAAATGAAATCGCGACAGCCTAGTAATAATCAACTGCAGAGATTGGTGGATCTGCATGTAATAATCATCTTTAACTGGCTGTATATTGAAGATTTCCGTTGATCTGCAACGTAATGATTATCTTTAACTGGCTGTATACTGAAGATTTCCGTTGATTTCCGTTGAAGCTTTCCGTTGATCTGGTAGGGAAATAAATAAAAAGACCGGCGGCTGTTTTGTTTTCAAAATCCCCTCCGCAACCTTGGAAATGGCTTGGAAACGGCCGTTCGTGACGGGAAACGCGTTTCGGCCGTCGTGACGCGAAACGGCGCTCTCCCCTCACGTTTCTGGTAACATAGGTGCACAGCAACTCCTCTTGCTCACTGTTTTTCTGCTGTCGCGCCTGGAAGAAATGTGTTGTGCCCAATGCGCTAGCGGGAGAAACTCTGTGCTAAAAAAACCCTAATGAAAACCAGTTTGTGAAAATATATGTTAATAAAAAAACAATCACCCTTTTCCGTACGAATCTAGGCGCGAATATGAACGAATTTTATACATTTTTAAAATATTCGCCGAATTCCGAACTTCAACCATGAAATTCGGCGAATCCTGTGACACAGGCTGTTAGTACTACCACCGTTGCAGTTGCACTTACCAACACAATCTATATCTGCATCTGATGCCAAAGTAACTGTCACATCTTTTGATGATCAGTACCTGGATTGAATCTCTGTGCAGCCACGTCCATGTGTATGCTCAAAAAGATGTTACATTTCCTTGATCTTATTCTTCTGTCCACAGGGCCACTAGAATTGAATTTCTATTAAGACACTTCTTTTCCAAATGGATGGAATTTTCACAGTTGTAAGACCTAGTTTCTTTTCAATCTTTTGTTTACCTTTTCCTGTCTTTTCTCTTGTGTTGCAAATTTTGCTACTTTGTATTATTCATCTTGTCCATTGATCTACCATTCTAGTATCACTAACCCTACTAATGTTTCAAAGGCCTTGTCATTTATAATTGCTATCATATTCTAGGGGTCTGGTGTTCGAGATGAAGCAATATCAGCACAGCACTTCAGTTTTTCACATACAGTTTACTTGAAAACGTTCTTATGCTACTAGTAATATCAGTGATTCTCTCCCAAACAGGAACTACTGATTGCTCAGTTTTTGTTCAAGAACACATCCAGATTTGAGTATTACATGTCATAGAATCTCTCCAAATGAAGCATTTGTGACACCTCTCATTTCTTGACAATAGAAGCAGCTCTACCTCATCTCGTTGCTCATTCAGCATCTCATGGAAGGTTCTTTCGTCTTTAGCTCATCAAGGATTGGGAACAATCTAGTAATCAGACAGCCATTAATTCTCCAAGATAATAGATGATAATACTGCAATACCCATAAAAGGAATATATTCCCATGTGGGAGTAACTTTACCAGATTATGTGTTAAGTGGTTTTAAATGTTTTCCTTGTTTGGTTTTAAGATTCCATGCTTTGTTGCATCCTTCCTTCTTCCCTTCCTTTGCCTCCTTGGTTCCTTGCTTGCTTCGTTCTGGTCCCTGGTTCCATTCATTTTGTTTTCTTCACCTCCTTCGCTTGGTTGGTCCTTTACAAGGTTCGTTCCTTTGATCTGGGTGTCCCAGTTGATTTATGGCAGATCCACTACAGTTCTCTCCTTGGACCTAGAGTTAGGAGCCTTCCACACCAGAGAGCTGTATACTGTATATAGAACCTTCGACATCAGAGAGCATTATATTGAGTCTAGTCATAAGTCCAATAAATGAATAATGAATGATATCACTTTACCTGTCACATGAACATGTATAGAGAATAGAAAGTGGTACCGGTCGCATAAGCTCTCACAACCCTTAGGTGCTTGGCAGGTTTGACCAAAGAAAGGCCAAAGAAAGGACAGAATCTGGACTTCTCTGAATGCCTTTGATAGACTGTTCTTTCAATGTAGTTGGTATGATCTCTGCATTATCAACTTTCTCACAAATTGCTGTTAACCAATCCCATAACTCTATTAGCACAATTATGGGGTTGAACAGATTTCATCTTTAAGTTGATTGGCTGCTTTTACATGTACATTGCACTTGTCAAGTTTGTTGTCTTGCACAATGTTGTCAACATTAGCCAAACCTGCATACATGGAATGACTTACAGACTGGCTGATAATCATCAATATTTCCTACTACAGTTACATACACTATGATTATCTTCAATCTTGTCTCAACTCAAAGACTATACTTTCTCTTATTAAGCATATGGTAACAAGGCAGATTTAACTTCTGAAAACTTGCCATACCTTTGACTTACAAACAAAAATACATGTCATGTAAACATACCCATTATATACACCACACAACAAAACATCCAAAGTATGAGTATTTTTTTCCCAGAAAACCTTCACTTCCTTACCCTTAAAAGAGTCCTCATATCCAGTGATTTAAACAATTTGAATTTTCTAACACAATAATATGACCAATTATAAAAATTTAAAGTTGGATTTGAAGTATAATAGTATTTTTATTAAATACACTCTTTTAGGCAGACCCCCTCTCCAAATAACACCATGTATCATACAATATATTTAGAAATGCTATTGAATGAAGTGGTTAAATCTATAACATAACTCCACAATACCATGTGGTCAATGCAAAATAATATCATATATGCAAGGAGGGGCAGAATTTCTAATTATTTTGAAATTGATTAAATTGGTTCGACTTTCCTAGGGGGAATTAATATAAATCAATTAATCTTGCTGCCCACTCAAAACACTCTGCCTCAAACACCGACCAAGCTGAGAATGCTCAATGCCCTGCGATTTCAGTTCAGTGTTTACATTAATTGCATAATGACAAGTTCCATTTCCAGATTCCTGCTCTCGAAGTTTTGATAACCTCTATAATTTCTTTTCTATAGCAAATCTGTTATGATGATGAACTGGAAGATCTTACTTGTACAGGATTAATGTACCACACTATTCATCAACTTCCCCTTTGTAGTATTTGGTGTTCACTACTGAAAAATGTCTTAGCGCTCTTCAGTCCACTGTTCCGGTGAGCTTCTAATACAATAATTTTATGTTTCCATGCTTGTATTCACAGCCTCAAAGTAAATGTAACAGTACCACACAGTGTTTGCCCTCATACATTGAAGCCCATAGCTTTAAATTCCTGAGTTATTTGATCATATCATAAAAAACTTTCTGCCTATGGATAAAAATATGTAGACCACATAGGATTTTAAGTTTATGCATTGATTTTGTTATTCCTCTTCCTCTATCAAACCATGCCAAGATATTGCTGGAAATGTGTGATCAGCTATTATCAACAGTATTGACTGGTTTATTTTGAATGTCTAAATATAGATCTTGTTGACAATCATCATAGCCATAGGGGCAGAAGAAACATAAACAAAAGGTCTGTACTTGGGATGTGTGCATAAAGAAATTTGGAGTATTTTGTTCACTTCTATAGACAAAAGTCATTTGAATTCCTGAGAATATTATATGCAATAAGATGTGGAATACAGTTGTTGCAACATTAATATCTGTTAGATATTATATATTGTTATTAATTGCAAGTAAATTTTTGGTTATAGCAAAACCTTTTTTTATAATTGAGAAAGTGGTTATACATCCTTTAGTTCACACTGAAAAACATTATCTTTAATAAGACATTGTACTTATTTACTTACATTATCTGTTGGATGTATTTTTCAATGGATTATTAACTAATGACTTTATGCTCTGAAATTCATCTGCTTCATTTGATACGTAATACATTGCAATTTTGATTGCTCAATATTTTCAGTTGGTACAATTCACTTCCTCCAGTGAGCAAGGCGTATGGAACCTTCTGCCTTCTTACCACAGCAGGTTTTCACTTGCGATTGGTTGATCCACGGCTTCTTTATCTAGACTATGATCTAGTGGTAAAGCATCTACAGGTATGCTTTCTTATCATCCTTTCTGAATTTGTTTTATTTAATCCACTTTTTTCTTCTTATTCCATACTATCTATATTACTTCTTGGTTTTATGTTTTGGGGTTCTTATTGGGAAGCAAGGGAGGCATAAAAAAATTAATTCATAGCAGCATAAATCGTTTGGGGAATAAATCGGCAAACCAAAAGTTCAGGATTTTTTGAAAAAATCGGGAAAAAATTGGATTTACAAAAAAATGCAAAAAATTGAAGAAAAACAGTCAGAAAGTAATTTTTAAAAAAATTTAATGGCATTTCCATAGCATACAGACATTGAGAGCAAATAAAATATAGAGTTCAATCCATGAATTATAGAAAATAGATTTTCGTTGGTTATACTCATATCGCTGATTAGTGATTACATTGCACAAAACATACTAGAACTGCATAAATATCAGATGGTAACAGTTGTCAAAATGTCTATTACAATATAGTTTGTGACTTTGTACAAAGTAAACCTATAAACTAAGTACAAAGTTCCAAAAAAATCAATTGTAGCAAATGACGTGCTAGAGGGCAGAAGCTCCCGCTCCCGATGTTGAAGCTGCTAGGTGACCGGTTGCCCGCCGAGCTTCTTCAAGTATATCAGCAGACACATTGGCCTCCGCCATGATATCTACATCTTCAGGCCCAAGAGAATAGTCAAATTCAACATCCTCAAGAACATGATCATCCTCAAGAACATCATCATCAGATGCAGCAATCCACTCAGACTCAGGATCAATCTCGTCGAGGTCAATTGGGGCATCTTCCTCAATAGTTCCTGTTTTTGTCCATGTTGAAATTAGTCTTTGCTCTACAAGTGACATACACAATGACAACAATTGAAATTGATTGCAAGCGTATTAAAAGTCTCATCTTGAGCTTTCTTTAGCTTCAGGCGGAGGTTGTGGTGAACAAACACCAAGTCATTCATCCGTTTTTGTGTTAAGCGGTTGCATTTCTTGGAATGTATGTGTTCAAAAATACTCCAATTACGCTCACAAGTGGATGAGCTGCATGGCTGGGTCAAAATGCGTATTGCCATCCACCTTAGATTTTTGCATTCGCGGCCAAAAAAATCCCACCATTGAGCTGAAAGTTCAAAGAACATTATATGGAGATGGGTATCATGTAAGAATATCTTAAAATCTAAGACACATTTAATGATCATGTGACATGAAAAATCAAAAGATTATCAAAATTATATAGAGTCTACCTGGTTGGAAGGTCTTTCGGCCTTCCACGACAACCCTAGAAGAGAGAAAACCCCTTCCCTGCCTGTACAATTGCAACTCTGACATAGCTTTATGCAATCGTTCTTGGTTTGGAAACATTTTGTCCATGCACTTTAACAATCCTTGTGTGATCTCAACATCAATTTGTCTAAATGACGAGTTGTAGAACAATGATGGATTGAGAAAGTATCCTGCAGCATGGAGAGGAGAGTGCATCTGTCCATCCCATCTCCTATCTATTATGTCCCACAATGGCATATACCTATCCCTGTCATTTTCCAGCCTACCCCTCATCACCTCCTTGGCCCTATCCATGGCCTCATACAAGTATCCCATGGGGGATTTATCCCCATCCACTAGCCTCAAGACTTTTACTAGAGGCTCCGAAAATGATACAACTTGTTCAGCCGCATTCCAAAAACTAGTAGAATATATGTAATCTGCGACTGCCATGCCATCTGTTTATTCTCGAAGCCAGACTCCGTCCACTCTCTTGAAACAAACATTCGTTTCAAATTCATTTTTTGTTGACAAAGAGTCTGTAGTGCAAGAAATTGTGTTGTGAATCTTGTCACCCCTGGACGAACTAGGTCCTTGCCCTCTGTGAAAGAGCGCATCATACTCAAAACCCTTGTGTGATTATAAATATATTTGGTAACAGAGCGAGCCTTGTGCAGTATCTCCTTAACCCATTCAATTTTCCCAATGTCCTCTAGGGTTAGATCAATGCAATGTGCTGCACATGGGGTAAAAAACATGGAGGGGTATTTTTCTATCAGAAGTCTCCCAGCAGCAACACAAGCAGCAGCATTGTCTGTAATAAATTGAACCACATTTTCTGGTCCCACTTCCATGACTACCGAGTCATACATATCGAACAATGCAGCTGCAGATTTCATTGTATTTGATGCATCTACAGATCTCAAAAAAACAGTGCCAAGATCAGAAGAGACAAGGAAGTTGATGAGGGTTCGGTTCCTTCTATCTGTCCATCCGTCTGACATAATGGTGCACCCACTATTAGCCCACTCTGATCGATGCTCTTTAAGAACATCTTTGACATCGTTTACTGCTTCATTGAGCATACTAGTCCTTAATGTCTAATAAGATGGGGCTTGAAACCCAGGACCTATAGCTGCAAGAGCATCAACCATAGCTTGCCAATATGGAGATCTGGCAACATGGAATGGCAAGCTTGAGGAGTACCAAAAATTTGCAATGGCCTTCTTCGCTTGATCGTGGACATTCTTCTTCCATCCTGTACTCTCCAAAGTGGTCTGTGATCCTGGTGTAGTACGAGGTTGGAAGAAAGCATCAATGTTTCCTCCACCTGTGTTTGGGCCACGTGCTGTAGAAGAAGGTGTTGATTTGGATTCCCTAAAACTCCCCTGCCCACCATCCTCCTCAGCCAAGTTATTCATCCTCAAACCTGCAGAACTAGAACCTGTTTCAACTCTGGGTCTTGCTTTTTTGGCCTTACCCTCAGCAATACCATCAAGAGCTTGTTTTGCCCGATATGTGACATCTGCAGGGCATTTTTCGCAAATGGTGGTGTTATTACCTGGTTCTTTTGCCAAATGCCATTTGAACCGATAAATTCCACCACTGACTTCACCCTTGCACCAAACGCATTTAACCTTTGCACTACCGTCAATTGGTATGCAATGTGTCCACGCAAAGTCTTTCTGACGTGGCATTGTGATCAACAATGAAATCTGCAAAAGCATTTTATTTCACTGTAAGATAAAATTGAAATTTGATAAAATTTAAAATAACTAGCTAATTAGAAAATAGTAATATAGCAATTTGAAAATACAGTAAATATTTTTAAAATAATATAATAATCGTGATTGTTATAAAGTAATAATTGTATTTTAAAATTATATTTTATAGTGACTTATAGTCTTATACAACAATTTTAAAATTAAAAAAAATTCAATATTAATAAAATACTAAATAATAATAAAATTATAAAACTAAATAAATATATTTAAAAACAATATAGTAATACTAATTAAATAATACTAACTTATTGTATTGTAAACCTTATTTTTATTTATTAATTAAATAATAATAAATTACTGTATTGTAAATCTTAATTTTAACTTTTATTAGTATTAAAATTAATAAATAGTAATAGTAAATTGTAATACAATATGAATATTTAATAATTTTAATTAGTATTATTTACAATTTTACTTATTTATTATATTAGTATTTAAATTAATTAATAGAAAAATATTATAAATTAATAATAGTGAAACTGTAAATTTAGAGTTTAGACTTTAAAAATAAAATAAAAAATTCGAAATGCGTTGCCCTACCTGAGACGGAATCTTGAATTTCGACCTTGGAAGGAGCCAAAATCTGGAACAAGGAGCTGAAATCTTGCAAGCAATGGTCGCCGGAAGAAATGTGGAGCTTTTAACTGATGCTCGTCGCGCATTTTTAGTGTTGCCGTCGCGCGTTTTTACTGATGCCGTTGTGCGTTTTTATAGTTTTATTGATGCCCGTCCGCCGCTTTCATCTGATGCCCCCATCGCGCGTCTTGACTTATGCATTTCGCGTTTTTTAGGGTTTTATTTTTACTGAGATTTTAAATGCGGTTAAGTGACGACTAATCGTGATTTTTTCGCGTTTTAAACGCGATTTAAACGTCCAAAAAATCGTTGACTATTGTCAACGATTTTCTGAAAAAATCGTCATTGCTTCCGACTAATTGAAAGTCGCGATTAATCGCGATTTTTTGCAGATTTATGCTTCTTTGTAAAAAATTATTCAAGATACCCCTGTTTCTTAGAAAAAGAATTCATCATAACATTCTGATTGTATACAGTAGTAAATTGATATGTTTTTTTGGGGAATTCACCATTTCCACAAATGTTGGATTTTCATTCTTAAGCAAGTCTAATACTGAATAGGCGTTTTGTTTTATGGTTGTTGAGGGTTTAAATTCTGTTCATAGTGCATTTATGTCTTCCAGTATTTTCTTTATTTTGTTCCATTTGTCAGTCATATTATATAGTTGGTCACATAAATTTTCAGTAGTGCCCCAACCATAATAAATGTGATAGGTAGGATAAATGATAATCATGTTTTAGATGTTATTTGGATGTGTGATTAGGCCATCTAGTGGAGTCTTGGTGAGAAATTGCAGTGGACTAGTGCCTCATCTTTATTGCAACATCTTATTTTTTTGCTTCTGCTTTGCATCATTTCTAAATTTTGAGTTTCATTTTCAAAGAATAGAACCCTTTTTTATGAAGGATTCCATAGAGAGAGCACACCTACAAATTCTTTAAAATCACATTCATTGCCACAACCTTGAATACCCTCTTCAAAATTTGGCTGATTTTATAGTTCAGTAAACAGATGTGTTATACACTGTTCTGTTGCTTGAGTGGTAACAGCTATTTATTTTATAGCTTTCTAATAATTTGTTATCCTACAAGGTCATCAAACACAAGATTAATAAGAAAACATTGAGGCCTTATCAACCCTACACATAATGCTATATTTTCTACCCCAAGAGCACCAGTCTTTGCGACACCACCAAACCCTGCACTCAGACTGCTGCCAACTCCACCTCCTCTCGGCACATTTCTGCTCACACTTTCTTCCTGTTGTCGAAACAGGGTAGATCTCCAACTTCCTAGTTTCCCTGCTCGGAATATCACCAGACAGTGTGGGGAAATGAGGTCAGCTCCAGCTTTTCTTTTTTGTGTGTGATTACCAGAGATGTAAGCACCAATGCCAGGTCTGGTAGATGGTTTTAGTATTCTCACACAGGGAGTGGATTTCCTCATGAATACAAGGGCCATGCCTCATGGAAGAATCCATCACTGTCTCAGGGGAAAATGCCACCAATGCTGCTGCCTGCTGTGCCCTTTTCTGGAAGCACCTGATCAATAATTCATTCGTGAATGGCCTTTTTGGGCATCAAATCCTCTAGTTTAGTGATAAAATCAGCGGCAATGATGCTCCTAGACAGAATTTGCCTGTATTTACCTTTCGTGGGTGACTTTATTGTTCAGCAAACAGATGTGTTAGACACTATTCTGTTGCTTGAGTGGTGACAGCTATTTATTTAATAGCTTTCTTGTAATTTATAATCTTACAAATGTGTCTAAAACAAAAAAGCAACAAGCTATCGTAGTGGGCATCTAACACAGGATTGATTAGAAAACATTGAGGCCATATCAACCCTAAACTTACTGCTATATTTGCAACCCCAAGAGCACCAATCTTTGCAATACCATCGAACCTTGCACACAGATTGCCGCCAACTCCATCTCCTCCCTTTCAGAGTTGTTGATCAGCTCCACAAGAGCCAATGATCACCTGCAACCAAAACAACTTTCCACACAATAGAGAAACAATAGAAATGCTATTGACGCCAGAGAATTCATTAGATGCTAAAATAAAATTAGTGCAATATACAATGAGGAAACCCTTGTTACAAAGACAAGAATGGAACCCTAGGACAGCCTAAGATCATGATAAGTCTTAATCCTATGATATAAGACACAAAAAGTAAATGACCTAAATAAGTTTAAGTATGTAAGTGTGTATAGGGCCTAATATGAAACTAGTTAGGTGATATACCATGTGCAACTTAGGAATGATAAAACATGCAAAGGATGGGTCTTGACTACAAGGCCATGTTAGGTACCCTTGTACAAACAAATTTGTCACAAATAGAGTAGAGGAGAAAAACCTGTAGGGAAAAAACCCCTTTGAATAGAGGAAAGATGCAAACAAACATGTACAATTGATTAAGGAAGGAGGACTCTGTTGGCAACTCAAGGGCAGACAACTGAGATTGGGGGGTGAATCAGTTGTCACAAAATTTTAAACTTATTCAACTTTATTAACCTTATTCTCAGATCTGATCAATAACCATGAAAGCATAAATGAACAACACATCAGAAACACACATAAC
>VDFB02369502.1:0-29587 GCA_007258455.2 Sequoia sempervirens | reverse complement strand
GGGACACGTTTCCCTGTACCTAGAACTCATTGGAGATGTCTACTAATTTTTCATTTAAAAAAAAAAAAAAACCTATGTTTCGATGAGTTTCCATATGAAAAGAAAATAAAACGAATCAACATTTCTAAATTTCAATATTTAATATCAAAAATGTACTATGAACTCTTTGACTCTTTGACATTTGTGTGTTTCAACTTTAAATTTAATATTAAACTTTACCAATGTTCTCTTTTTGAAAGTTCAATGTCATGATATTTTCAGTTTTAATGTAGCAAATTTATAAAATATTAAATTATATTAAAAATAATATGGCATCTCCAAGTACCCCTGTCTCCTATTTTTCAAAAGTAGACGTACCAGTATCGGTATTAGTCTCCCGTACCAGTACTAGTCTCCTGGCAACTATGAATGAATCTTTTAATTTCTCCAATCTTTCCTAGAAATGACCGTATTTGGTAAATTGTTGTTGGTTGTGGAATGGCAATAATGATTTTGATTTTGGAAGGATCCACATCAATCCTTTATTAGAGTATTAGTATAATGATATAGTAAAGTGTATATTTATAGTCGTATGTAGGTTAGTAGTTAGACTATTAGTTTAGTGGTCATTGATGAGCTTGTTGCAACTGAAATCTTTTGCAATTGCTGTCTATGTTTAGTTTGCAACTACTTTCTATTTTTAAAATATTTTCAATAATATAGTGCGGTGCTCATTTCATGAGAGATAAGCCAATTCCTCTCTATCTTGTTTCTTCAATCTTTACCAACATTGGTATTAGAGCTGGATTGTGTTGAGGAGGTCTGATAAGTCAGGTACAACATTGATTGTATGAAATTCAAAGGTTGAAAAAAGAGCTTGAAAGGTGCAAAGCAAAAAAAGTCAAAAAATTCATTTTTTTTTGATGTTGAGCTAAATTTTTGGATGGATTTGTGAAGAAGAACTATGGGGCTTGAGAAGAACTAAATAATTGAAAGTCGCATGGAGAAAACATAGTCACGGTTTGCTGATTTTTTTTATATATTTCATGTTTTGTACTTGCGAGGGTACATAGGAGTTGTGAGGGAGACATAAGGTTTGTGGGTGTGTAGGAAAATCATGGCGTTTGAAGATCATGAAGCATTATGGTGGTTTTTTTTACACAAAAATGTGGGTTTGAAAAGCATCAGTTGCGAGCATTTAATGTTGTGGCTAGTGCATGATGTGGTTTACCGATCGTGGGCATTTAAAATTGTGGCTAAGTCATGCAACAATTTACTAGTTGCATTTTTCATCAAGAGCAAGCATGTTTTTTGCATTTTTTGAGCATAGGTTTCACACAAGAAGACACAGTCACATTTTTTAGTAGTATTTTGGGTTTTGCTATAGTCACAAGGGCACGAGGAAGTTTGGGCAACATTCACAATTTTAGGTAATTTCAAAATTTCTGGGTTAGTTTATTTCTAAATTCTAGGATCAAATTTGAAATTTGTTGGCTCAAATTAAAAGCAATTTTCAAATATTTTTGAAGGGTGTGATTTTTTCTGTTGAGAAAAATTTATTTTTTTGAGTTGCTAAGTAAATGTCATATATTCAAAATCTTGTTTTGCCCCATAACCACAAGTTGAATAGTCAAAATTTTAATATATGGAGTCAATATACTCATTGTTATTGGGTATTGGATGTGTGATAGAATACTTTTAGGCATTGAAACTAGGCTCACAACCAGCCTAGATGAATATGACAAGTGTCATAAGCAAGCTTTGTTATTGCCCATATTATTTGTGTTTGATGATTTAATTCCTGAATTCTGAAATGCTATGTCTACACATATATTATGGGATACTTTGAAAATAAAAAATCAAGTCTCAAAAAAATGCTGTCTTGTATTTAAAAATATGTTTTTTTCCACTAAATTGCATCAGGGCAGGTCTTTGTTAGAGCATCTTCTGAAAGTCAAAAATCTTAGGGATTAGTTCACCATAGTCAACAAACTAGTGGACGAGGAAGATATGGTTGCTTTGGTCATCACCTTCCTTTGAGACTTTTGTGGAGTCTTTGAACCTATTGGTTGAAAAATAGACTTTGAGCTTTGACAGGGTCAATTCATATTTGTTGTAGAAGAAATGGCAATAAGAGCAGATGAGTGAAGTTCCTCTAGGAGTTTAGAAAGTGCACTTACTACATAGTTTTAGGGTACAACTATAGATCTCCTTTTCCCACTTCACAACCATGACAAAAGGTACGATGCTTCTATTGCTAGGAATTTGAGCATGTGAAAAATGATTGCAAGAAAAGACAATTTGATTTATCCCACAAGCCATAAAATGAGGCTAATGTGGCAACTATTGCTAAGGATGACCGTGATAACGATTTTTCATTGATGACTTCAAATAGTGTTAAAAACAATTGCTGTTCTTTGATTCAAGCTCATCTAGACAGTGTTGAATGGACTGGTATGTCAAGCTTACTACCGTTGATAGTCATAGAGATCCTGTTTCATTTGATGACGACAAGTCACACATAGTTAAATGGGTAGGTGATATGAAAATTGTACTCAATAATGGCATCAAAATTTTAGTACAAAATGTTAGGTATGTTATAGGCTTGAACAAAAACCTCTCTCTATTAGTTAGATTATAGAAAATCCTAGTGTTCTAGTTCAATTTTGTGGGACACAATGCATTGTTTTGGTGTGAAAGAGGATAAAGTAATTGCTCTAGGCACAAGGCCTAGTTTTTGTTTCACTTGGTGACAACAAGTCACAAAGAGTTAAAGGGGTAGGTGATACAAAAATTACACTCACTAATAGCATCAAAATTTTAGTGCAAAATGTTAGGTATATTCTAGACCTAAACAAAAACTTACTCTCTCTTAGTTAGATTATAGAAAATCCTAATAGTCGAGTTCAATTTTGTTGGACATGGTGCATTTGTTTTACAAGTGAAACAGGATAAAATAATTGCTCTAGGCATTAGGCTAGGAGGTGTATACAAAAGCTTGTCAAACTTGTTGATCCTACTTTACATGCTACATTGAAGGAATCTGGGTTTGGTCATAAATGTAAGGAGGCCAATATAGAAGCTTGTATTGTGGTGCCATTGATAGATATACCTACCAATTCATGGGTATTCTTGTGTATTAGCATTTGGATGATTCTTCACTTAGGTATTAGCAATGTAGAACTGAAGGTGTCTCCATTCTAGTTGAGGTATAGCTCATACAATGTTTGTATGTAGTTGAGACTTTCTCTTCATAGCATTTGCCTACTGTGCTTTAGAGGCCCTAGAGGTATTTTGAAGGTGAGCATGATGACGACTTTCCAAAATTAGATGCATCATCTCCAAGAACATGCAAAGTAATTGATAATTCCGTAGCAGAGCATATTCATTTTATTCTTTTTGCATATTTTTATGAGGCGCTTGCTGTCATGAAAGTTGCCTGTGCAGATATTTCTTCCCGTTTATGCACATCTTAGGAGTTATATTGTAATTTAATGACTAAACCTCAAGATCCTTTTAGTTTATTCATTTAGGGTGGTATTAGAATATTAGCATATTAATATAATAAAGTATATGTTTACTTGTATGTAATAGGTTAGTGGTTAGACTATTAGTTGGCGGTCATTGATGAGGTTGTTGTAGTTGTAGTCTTTTGTAACTTCTGTATATTTTTAGTATGTAACTACTTTCTATTTTTAGACTATGTTCAATGATATAATGTGATGCTCTTCATGAGAGATACAGTAGATCCTCCCAATCTTGTTTATTTGATTTTACCATCCTAGAAATTGTGAGCCCTAAAAGTTTTCCATTTGTGACTTTGAAGACACAATTGTTAGGGCTGATTCAGACTTTGTAATTCCTTAGTTGTTTGAATATTATGCTTAGATCATGAGGGTGTTTTTTTTGTAATTTAGACTTTGCAAGGTGGTCATCTATGTGGCACTTGAATAAGATTGTGGAAAATTTGAGTCATATTGCATTGATAGATTGCCTTAGCATTCTTAATGCTAAAAGACACAACTATATAATAATAGGTAGTCCGCTTAGTAGTGAAGGTAGTCTTATGTTTGTCTTGAGGGACAATTTGACTTTGGTTATATTTGGAGAAGTCATCCATGAGAGAAAGCATCTCATTTCCAGCCATAGAATATGCTATGACATCAATAAAGGGTAGTGGGAAATTATCTTTTGGACATGCGATATTTGGTTTTTCTAAATTTTTTGCATATGCATGTGATTGTGGTAATTTTTTGCATATGAGAACAATGTTGGAAACCCATTTAGAATAATCTACGGAGAAAATACTGAAGAGCTCTTTGATTTCTTTGTAGAATAGTTTAGAAATTTCTTTGGGGAGTTTGTCTTGTTTTTGGTAGATTGGGGCCAAATTAGGATAAGTCATAATTTATGCACTATGATTTTAGGATCAATGTTGGAATATTAACATGGAAAGATGTCTCTGAATTTAGAGTGCAAGGCTTGATACGTTCTTTAGGAGTGAGCAATAATCCTATTTTGACTATGTGTGGATTTTCTTTTGTGCCAAAGTTTATGTTAATGATATCTACAACAAGTATTGCATTTCCATCTTTGAAGTGATAGGGGGCTGTTTTGGGTTCTTAGAATCTTTTGATTTAGAGTTTACAAAGTGAATAAAGTTGTGGAAATGAGGGGGCGTTGTTGCGAAGTATCTTAACTTGTTGTTTTGTTGATGAAGTTGTCTTGCTCTGGCATTAAGGAGTTCTAATATTCCTTAGTTGCAAGGTAAATGGATAGATGTCCATCATATTTGATAACAACTTATAGATCTACATAATGTTTTCCATTGATATTAGTTTCTTGGTTTATATATCTCATGCTTTTCCATCATAAAGGAGACATAAATGAAAGGAAGGTGGGAAAATATAGAATATGTGAAGATTATATAACCAAAAGGTGGGGTCTGCCTCATGTCAGTTTCACCAAAATGCTTCCACTGAGATATGGACTCTACTAGATTGACCTCTAAATAATGTAAGATGGAAGGTCTCTCTTACTGTATACTTGAAGGAATCAAGGAAGGTTTTGAGTAGGCAATATATGTATAGATAATAATGCATGTGATATGGTAAATGAAAAACAATGTGCAAGGAAATAAGTATGACAATAAGTAAGAAGAGAGAGTTTATTTTATGCATTAATATATGCAAGGCAATGTGTTGACCAATGTAATTAGTAAGCATGCAAAGTGTAAATGTTGGTCTTGAGGGCGATTTCAATAGGCACAGGAATAAAGCAATAAAGGAACCTAAGGTATGCTAAAGGCACCTAAATGATGATAATCTGACATGATAGCTCTAGCTGAGTCCATCACTACTGTGTGATATGCCAATGACAGAAGATGCAAAGCACCAAGAAGTCCCTTGAAAATAAAATTGTTAGTAAAGTATCTGTAGAGTGTATACATAATACAGGAAACTAGTGAGAGGTAAAGAACACACTTTTTAGAAAGTGATGAGCATTCTAATGGAGGAACACAATTTTCTGTTTTACAAGTGTTTGGTTTGATCTACGATGCTCAGGTCTCGGGTCTTCGATTTTTGCTATCATCTTCAGATGAGATAAATGTGATGATTGGGGGTTAATGCTAGGGGATCAAATTACATCATATTTACATTCATGTTAAGATGCTAGGTTATATGCAGTGGATGGCACGTGACCACTTGTTGGATTAGCAACACATTTATTGGTTGCTGCAAGGAGCTAGATAGTTGAGCCACCTATTTAGTGCAAGATAGCTCTGTTTCATCAAGTCCTTGAAAATATTTTATTCATGTTCAACATAAGAAATGCATTCAATTAACAAAATGGACTGTAGACTAATGACATCGGTTGATAGCTCAGTCTATTGTAGATAGCATCTTGATTTAGAACTGTCTTCCAAGTATAAATTTAAATGAAGTTGGGCATATAATTGTTCCCAATGACTTCTTTGATTTTGATTCCAATTAGAAATCAAAATGCAGAACTCAAGGTCATTGAAGAAGTACTGGGCATTAATTTGTATGTTTTGAGACTTTGTTGACTTTTGACATGCACGATGTTATTCTAGCATTTAGTTCAAAATGAATGTACTTATGTTTTATCATTACTTGATCACTTTTTCTACACATTTTTGGGTGAATTTGTTTTTCTTGTGGTTAGTCTTATGATTGCTATGTTTTAAACAAAACAGGCTGCTGTAAATTGTATTCTGCCAAAAGAGTGGAAGGGGGTGAGATATGGAGGCTCTGAGGGTGTGGTAATGGTGTTTGACTTAGATTGTCGATTTGATGTAATGCGCCTTGGTCATTGTCTGCAATACCGAATTCATGGAGCTTGTGGTGAGTTTATTTTCCAATGATTGACTTTTAGTATTGGACACTATTTCAATTTACTGTTTATGTTCTGTATGTGAAATGAAGTGAATATGTAAGATTATTAAATATTAAAGGGTTCTAGAATGGTGCTTTAAGATTTTGCCCTAAATCATTCATGGAGAATAGGACAATTAACTTCAATTTGACTCTTTTGAGCCAATTTTCTTTTCTTTTGATTGCTGTTTTACATTCTACTTCCATTTTTTTGAAATATGATTTAGTGGAGAATATATTTGTATTGATTAAGTTGGAATATGTGGAGTTATGCGGTTCTGTAAATAGTCACAGTACTTAACTTTGTATGCTTCAGAACTCTACATATGACTGAAAAAAGTCTCCCATGTTTCTCACCAACAAATATACCTAAAATAATTGACATTAACTATGCACATGCATGGTTCATGGGTTGAAATGTTTAAAAAAATATCATCTAAAAATAGGTTACTATTAAACATATTTCAAAAACTAAAACAATCTCAATTTAAATTGTACGATCATAACATTTTAGAAATGCATTTCTATAAAGAATACTATGGGGCTTTGCTTTTTTCATGTTATTATGAAACTTAACTATTGTAGTCTCTTGAAAGACATTGCATGATACCCTTGATTATTTGTTGATGGAAATTCAACCATAATTGCTTAAAATTCAATCCAAAATATTAAATTAAAAATACAACTTGAAACTTCATGAAAGAATAACCCCATCGTCTGACAACAAATTGGCTGGAGTGTAAGCATGGGCCAAGCTCCTAGATAGCAAAGTTAGCACCAGAAAAAGAAGTATGAAGAAGATAAAAATAGTCCGTCATTTTTCTATTAAAATCACACAGTTCCTTGCTTAGGTCTATAGGCTCGAGTTGTTTCCATGTGTATTTGAGATATATTCTGCTGTTATCATTGCAGACTTTTACTTTTTCTTGTCTGTTGTTCAAGTGCAGAAGAGGTTTCGTTGATGTGTAGCTGGTTTCATCTTTTGACATCTTAATACCTTAATTTTAATGTTCTTTTCAAATTAGAAGTTGATATTTCTACATTTTTTAAACAAGTTTTTTTCCTCTTTGAATGTGCCGAAAATCATATGTTTTTTTCCATTGTACATATTCCATATTCATTCTGTAAATTACCTAAGGGTTTGTGTTCGTTTTTGCTTTGATATTCAGTCAGGTCAGGATAAGTTTCATCAGTGATGAGGAGGACAAGATGCCAGAAATGGATGGTGGAAGTGTGACAGGGAAAGGAAGTGGTGGACCTTAAATTGGAAATTCAGTTGAGGGTCATGTTTGATCGGCCATGATGACTGTTGGTCAAATTTGCTAAGTGGCCATGTAAGAAAACAACTTGTTGCAGGTTTTGACAATATTTAACATAGGAAAGGCAAATAATTAGGAGGCAGTTGGCATTAGAAATCCAATACTTGTGTGGATGATTAGAAGGGAAGCATTATTAGGGCTAATGCACAACTTACGGACTTGTTTGGGAGAGGGTTTAATATGTTCCTTTGCTTACACAAGTAGAGGGCTTAAATATTGAGCTTGTTTAATGGGTAGTCATTGGAACGTTTAATGTAACTATGATTTCTCTCTACAATAGTTGTGTTATGGGTCACTGTGGCATTTGACATCATGATTGTTGCACTGCAGCTTTAGCCAAAACCCCAAAAATTTCCATTTTCAAAGTTTTTGACTTTTGAGGATGTGGCATGAATTTTATAAACACTTTCATGCTTTGGTTTTGTAGACAAGGGAATCCATGATTGCCTCATGAGATTAACAATGTGGACATTACCTGCCAGCTAGACATGCACTTTGTGTATTGGCTGAGATTAATTATGAGAGTGATGAGATGGAAATGGCAGGAGGCTGACCAAGAATGACATTTATGAAGTTTGTAAACACTTTCATTCTTTAGTTGCATCCATAGTTGCTGTATGAGAATAACAACATGGACATTACCTTTCAGCGAGACATACAATTTGTGCATTGGCTGAGGTAGTTCAGGCTCAAAATCACAAGAGTGATGAGATGGAAATGGCAGGAGTCTGACCAAGAACCTTCAAGTTAGATGAATTGAGAGCAACAAGGTTATGTAGGCTAGTACATGTGACCTCCAATTAAATTGATTTATGGCTAATGCCCTAGTCATGACTTGGTTATCCTTAGACACATCTTTTGATTGAGTCACTATTTAGAGACAAAGTTCAGTCCCAAGGATATATTGAAATGAGAGAAAAAAACGAGATTACTCTCGAATCAAAATTCAGTCATTCACTTTACTCAAACAACTATTACATAAGATTGCCTTTATAAGGCCATTATTCTCGTACGGGAATATAACTTCCAAAACCAATTTTATTTATTAACAATAGCATGTTAATTTATTTATTATTAACTAATCTATGTTAAGCACTAATTCCTAACACCCCCCTTTAGTGCTAACATAGGAACCTTTTATTCTGTGCTGTAACATATCGATGGTTGGCCTTGGTTTTTGCCTACGATACAAAAAACAAACGTATGCTGGATTAAAGGAAACAAAACTGAATACAATGTATCATATGTACGATATCTCACATCAGTTATAATAGCGGGTGGCGAAGCACAATTCAAAATTTTGCTTCTTTTTCATTCTTTGCGACTCCTTAGATGGTGGTAGATTGAAGTGTTGGTATCCGTGACTCTCAGACTGAGAATCAGCCGGAAAATCATTTGGTGTGCTATAACTGACCAATAAATTGTGCATAGTCCATCCCTAGTCTGGTGTGCGTTCAACTTGCAAGCTGAGCCAGTTGTTTATTCGCACAATCACTCGTTCTCCTCCCACATTTACAAACTTCCAATTACATTCATGGCCTCCCCAAATGGGGTCCTTGGGTTCTGGACTTACATAATCGTCAGGATAAAAAAAATCGTTGCATTGGAGGAAGTCCATGATAAAATGGTTCGATTGATAGCTAATATGTTGGTGCATTGGATTTGAATTGCATTGTTCAGGTGAAATTGCAAATCTCCTCCACCAAAACGTCAATGGAGTTCAGCCGATATGCAACATGTAGGAGTGATATGAACAATTCTGGAATCCTCAATCCTCGTATTCATTACAAGGCCCAAGAAAAAAGATATAAACACACTTCTGCAACAAATTGGGGAATATATAAATTTTAAATTTTAAATTTTTGGAATGGCAACGATGAACAGAGTGAAGTGTTAAATAATGGCAAGAATGAACACAATGGAGAGACAAAAAAGAAATGCAGATCAATGGTGGAGTCAAAAAGGGTTTTGCACATGGTCTACATTGCTCACTTGTTGATGAATGCAAAAATGGTAGAAAACAATAGCAGTTGCACGTGGTCTTCACTGTAGTACCATTGTAAACACCGTTGTGAGAAAAAACAAATGAATGGAGGGTGATCAGAGAGAGGTCCAAGAAGAAACCCACTCTAATACCATATTGAAATGAGAGAAAAAAACGAGATTACTCTCGAATCAAAATTTAGTCATTCACATTACTCAAAAAACTATTACATAATATAGCCTTTATAAGGCCAATATTCCCGTACAGGAATATAACTTCCAAAACCAATTTTATTGATTAACAATAGCATGTTAATTTATTTATTATTAACTAATCTATGTTAAGCACTAATTCCTAATAGGATATCTTTCAAGCCTATGGAGTGACAACATAGATTTAGTGGATTGACACCATAGGGGGGATGCTAATATCCAGACACAAAATGCTTTGTGGAGACAACAATTGCCTCACTAATAGGGGTCATTAGTAGCTTGTGAGACAACACAAGAGTACCACACCTCAGGCTAGTGATTGAAGAAACACAAGCATGATAAGACCATGTTGCTACATATTTTCTTGCCACCTACTATCTTAGGATAGTGATGGGGCAACTTTAGTTAAAGTTTACTAGTCTTCTTACATCCTAGTGAGCTCTACCTCTTGATTTACCAGATTTAGAAATTCATCTTACACTAGCCTTTTGTGTGGGGATGTGGGTTGGTTTCCATCGTACTTCTTTCCTTATTTTTGAAAAATCAGCCCTTCTATCCCCTTTAATTGGGGGATTTTTAAGTTCTTGCCAATTTTAAACCATTTTATTGTCCTATATTGTGAAGGATTTCCCTTTAAATGATTACGAAGCTGTTTTGCTATTTATAATGTCTACCATTGCCGATTCTAATTTTTTAAGAGAAGTTGACTTTGATAATTCTTTATCTTGGAATATTCTTATATTTCTTTCTTTTCATATTTCCTATATTATTATCGATGGGCAGATAATCCACATGCTTGAAAAGATTGATTGTTTTTAAGGATGGACTTAGATTGAAAGACTTAGAATGTCATTTGGTAAAGCACTCTTCCATCCTAGCCTAGCACACAACCACAACCAACATTTTTGTGAAAATTGCAGTTTAATAATAGGTGATCTACATTTTCTTCATTCTGCTTACAAAGCACGCTTCTTGAGGGTCCATTGTGTCCAAGTTCTCAAAATCTATTTGCTTTAGTATTTTCTTTTGCAGTGCTGCTCAAGTGAAGACCCCCGCTTTGGGGAGAAACAATTTGTTTTACTAGAGGTGGAAAATAATGATAGTCTTTTTGTTTTATGGATTCTTCCACCATAAATCCAATTTTTGCTAAATACTCTCCATTCTTTGAATAGTTCCATTTTATTATGTCTTCATCATTTGTCAAATTTTTTCTCTTGTTTAAAATTTCTTGTAGATTTGAACTTGATTCTTTGGGAGGTCTATTCCACTTAAAATTTTCCATTCTTTATCAATTATCCCTTGTCTGATCACAAGGTTCACATAATCTGCTATTTTTTATACCCCAAACTTTTGAGAGAACTTGTTTTATTGAATTGAAATCCTCTATATAATCTATTGATAGGAAGCCATTCCATGAATCTTCCTAAAAGTTAGGGCTCTTGCCATTCCTTATTTCCTACATTAGGTGATTTGTAATGATAGGCCTACATGGTAGAACAAAATTCCATATGCTTGAACCCTTTGGAGGATTTGAAACAATCAGAATTCTAGTTGTGTTTTGTGAATGTAAGTATTTATTTTGCAACATTCTTACCCATTTTAGATTAGGTTTTGAATATATATCTTAGAACAATTTTGCCCCAAGGGCCTTGTTTTGTACATTTTGATTTCATAGACCAACTCCCATTGTTGCTTTTGGTCTATTGATTGTTTCCCAAGGTATTAGTAGAATCTTTCTTTCCTCTGAAGTACCTTGCCAAAAGAAATTTATGTTCTATTTAAATTTGCAATAGGTTTTAGAAGAAATTTCTGGGCAAGACATCAAGTATATTGGAATGGCTGGTATGATAGCTTTTAACATGAGAATCCTTCCCGCCCAAGACAACCACCTTCCTTTCCAAGATATTATTTTTTTTGGACATGTTTCAATTAAGGGATCCCACAACTTTGCAGAACAATATCCTCTAAATAGTGGAATGCTGAGGTATTTGTTTGGAATGTTGCCTACTTTATATCCTAGGATGTTCATTATTTATTTCTGCAACTTAAAGTTTGTAAAGAAGGAAAATGTTTATGATTTTAAAGTGTTAACCTATTGATTTGAAGCTCTCATGTAGCAGTTTAATGTTGTCTTAATTATTTTTGCTTCTCTTTTCTTGGATGAACCAAAAGCAATGTGTCATTTGCAAATTGCTGATGTGTTAGAGGGTTTACTTCCTTTGTTATTGTTATGTGTAATGTCCCCAATTTTTTGGTAAAGTGACTTAATTAATTTAATTGATTAAGTTGTCCAAAAATTAATATTATTTTAATAGGATGACTTTAATTGATTATTTTAATTTAAATAAAGTGGAAATAATTAAATATTAAAAAGGTCACTTTATTAAATAAAATATTCTTCTAGAAGCTTTATGGAGGTTATTTGGATCTTTCTAGAAGATCAAAGGTTTCTTTAAAAGGAGATGTGAGCTGGTCATTTGGATATACTGTGGATTTAATAAACTTTCTATCTTCAGCTGAGGATTCAGCTGCAGCCATTTTTGAGGATGAAAACCCTTGGAAAATTGTAGGTTGGACGAAAACCCAATCCTATTCGTGAGGTGGATTCATTCAGGATTCACTGTTGGACATATTTGCAGATTTGTGAGCAGTTTGGGGCCATTTCCAGCTAGGGTTTGCTCCATTTTTGGAGCTAAATTGCAGATTTGGAGTGCCAAAGAATTTTTATGCATTTTCTACCTCGGACGACCAGATCTAGGGACTTTTTGGCATCATTTGGAGGTGGTTTCAGAATTTTTGGAGCTGTCCTTGATTTTATATGATTTTTCCTTTGTTTTGGGCGACTAGGGTTTTGGAGGAATTGTAGATTTTAGTTTCAGATTTCAGTATCATTATTTCAGATTGCAGGTGCAAGGGTTTTGAGGCTACATTCGGCATCTTTTGGACCTATTTTCAGTCTAGGGTTTCAAGGGTTTCATAATTGCCCTAGTCAATTTGCATTGGAGGAGTTTTGGACATTGATAAGGGTATTATTTTGAGCTTTATTTCCAGATTTGCATTGGAGGAGTTGCTGGTCTGAAAATACTCAGAAAATCACTTCATATCCAGCCATTATCTTCTTCACATCATTGTTCTTATTGTCCAATATTTCTTCATTGTAACCGGGTATGTTTGCCTTGTCAATAAACTTCCTTTTGGTGTGAAAATCAGACTTGAATAGCTTGCTGTTGTACTCAAATCAGAACCTTATTAGGTCTGATATACTTTGTTTTTTAAGGAGAAATAAGAAGCAATTAGTGTCCCTTTCTATCGTGTTGCTTTATATAATTGTATGTTATCATTTTATGTCATTGCACAACAAAACATAAAGCAAAAATCATCAAATAAATATCCAAAACCATCAGCATATTCAGAAAATCAGATTGCATGCAAAGTATTTGACAAAATGTCAAACAACCTAAATTGAAAAATTTAGGTCAAATTGGCAAGGGGTTCTTACAGAAAAGTGTTTGACAAAATGCTAAACTACACAAACTGAAAAATTTAGGGTAGAATAAGCAAGGGTTCTTATAGTGGTATCAGAGCATGCATGATTATTTATGTCAATTGCAGAAGTTTAGAAAATATTCCATTGGGGATATTACAGTGATATTAGAGCATTCATGATTATTTATGTCAATTGCAGAAGTTTAGAAAATATTCCATTGGGGATATTACAGTGGTATTAGAGCATGTAATTGAAAATATTCCATTGGGGATATTACAGTGGTATCAAAGCATGCATGATTATTTATGTCAATTGCAGAAGTTTAGAAAATATTCCTAATTTGCAAATGACACATTGCTTTTAGTTCATCCAAGAAAAGAGAATATTTTCTATAGAATATACATATAGTACTTGAAAAACTAGTTATAAAAAGATGTATAAGAATTACATCTTTTTTAATCATAATTTCATAAAAATGGCTGTAAATGCATATTCATATTTCCATTTTAATGTTCATTGTTCATTTTTCATTTTTCCACCAAGATTCAACATCAAACAAGGTTTTGAAAATGAAACTAAAAACTTAGAAAAAAAAAACAAAAAAATATTGAAAAAACTTCAAAAAACAGCCATAGAAACCTACCTTGTGCTTGAAAAATCCTTCTAAGTTGGTGTGGAATCCTACTCTTCTTCTTTTTCCTTCTCACCCCTCTTGCACTTGCAGCACCTCAATCTCACTCTTTCACTCACTCTTCTCGCTGTTTTCTCTCCTCTTCACCTAGCCATTACCAAACAAGAAAAACCAAATGTGACCAAAAATAGAGGATTTGAGAATCTTTTGTAGAGGTTAGAAGCAATGGAGGGGCCTCACTTTCCTTTAGGGCTCGATTGAAGGCACAAATTTCTAAAAATTATAAAGAAATTTAAATATTTTTTTTGCTTTCCCAACATAGGAGACATCTAGGCGTCCCCGGGATGCTTGAAGGACGGTTAGGTGTCCCTGAGATGTCCCAGAGACGTCTTCGACATCTCTCTACAAAATCCGACGTCCCGATGGTGGTGGCGGTACGACAGGGGGATGTCCCCCACTCGTCCCCACGTCTCAAAGACATCCCTATCTTGGAAATGTGGGGATTGGGGGAGGGGGAGGGACACGTCCTCGTGGAACACTGTTCAAAAGTATTTCATTTTGTTAGTCCTCATAAATCATTTTTTGTAAGAATTTAATTTCCACAAATTGTCTTTACTTGAAAGTGTCATCCATTGTTTGAAATGTTGTCCATGTCCTAGGTTGTAATGTCCCCAATTTTGCGAGCATCAAAGTTCGGTGGATTTAGCCTATTCCTGGCCCTCATAGGCTAATATGTATGGTTAGAGGGTCTCTTTTGGCGGTGATCAAAGAAATTTCTCCTTCAATGTCTCGTGTGGGTTCAAGCTTAGCCTTCAGTTGACTCAGTTTCACATACTTACTATTTATAGTAAGTCAGTCGGCAAACAATTCTATTTATAGCAGTTCGCATGTTGGCAGTGTCGATTCCCAAATTCAGTTGAGTTGGTGAAATAAGGAGTTTTGCCTAAGTTATAACGTTTAATTATTATTAAAGGTGACTTTAATAATAATTAATATTTTAATATTATATTATAACATTATATTTGCACTTTATGACTTGAGGGTCCATTCATCATTAAAAAGGCGGCCATTTTAATTAATTACTTGGGCGCCAATATCAAGAACATATTTTGATATTCCAAAGTGCAAACATTATATTATTTTAAAATGATTTAAAAGGAAAAATGGAGGTAATCGGCCTATTATCTTTTATCCCACATTGGTGAGAAAAGTGTGTGAGCTCCTCCACGAAAAGTATAAAAGAATCTTAAGGGGCTCATTTGGGAGAGGGAGGATTTGATATTTGGTTTATGATTTCTCTTTGGCGTTTGGAGAAGGGAGCCCTAGGGTTTTCTGCCAACGTATCGGCATTGGAGAGCGTAGCTGCTTCATTGCAACAGCATGCTGAGGTTGTGAAATATCAGCCGAAGGTGCTTAATTGTTGGCTTCATCCACAGGTCAAGTTCGTGCTTCATTAGATTTACAGAAGAATTTCAGAATAAGGATTTCAACATCTTTTAATATCAGAAGATTGTATTCTGGGTATGCCCTATTGTAAAAGCTTTTCAAGTGAATCAATAAAATTATCTATTTGCTGCAGTAGGGTTTATATTTCATTTCTAGTATTTTATTTCATGCCTAGCATTATTTTCTTTAAAAATACACAAAAAGGGCAAATATACAAAAAAACACAAACTCTAAGTTGAGCTTCAGAAGTAGGAAGGAGAGGAATTCTTACATAGGCTTCCTCCCTTAAGTCACCTTGTTTACTTCTATGTAACAATTCACCCCCCTTGACCCTTTATTGGTTTTAACTTTTTGGTATGGATCTTGTAATCTGCACATAAATTAGATGACATCGCTATCCTCAAATATGACATGGTATAAATAAAATCTCCCCAATTGGATGATAATTGAAAACATTAAATTATTGCAAAGCATCAATTAATCAGATAAATCCAACTGAGAAAATACCACATCATACCAAATGTATCATCTTTGATGAGAACTCAATAAATCTATCAAAATGTCTAACCATAGCATCTATGGACTTTTTTGTTAGTAGGAGATGCCAATAGACAATTTATTATGATTAAAATGCAATAGTCTTACTGAATTTACAAGACAAAAATATAATAACAGACTCTAGAAATGCGCTGATTGGATCTACATTTGCCCTTTTTCTATCTTGCCTTTGGGAGATAAAATATTCAAAAATTGTCTTTATTTCTTGTTGCTGCTATCGTGTTTTGTTTTTTTCACACCATTGTGCTTTTTTGCTAATTATTTTAATGAGCATGTAAATTGGAGGAATGGTAGAATAAATATGATGGAAATTTTTTTTCTTATTTGATATAGGATTCTCTGCTTTAGGCATGGAATAATTATGAATGCAAGAAATATTCTAGTCTTTTGATTATTTATAATACAAGCTAGGTACATTTCTTTTTGCCTTTTTGTATTCAAACATTATTTTTGGCTTAATTTCAAAGTGCATTAGTGTTGTGGAAGAATAGATATAATTATTTAAAGGTATTTCGAGAATGTTGAAATATGATCAGAGTTTGAGAGTATAGTTTGACATGAGAAATATGCAGGACTGGGAACACACCATAACATGTATTCAAGAAAAGAAATTAGATCAAACGATAAGCAAGGAAGTCAAGCTTCTTTGCTAACACCCATATATCAGGAGGATGAGTTGTTTGTGTCTTGTATGGAGCGACTCTTATACATTCGATGTTACAACAGTTTTGAGTTTTTAGCTGCTCTAAAGGTAAAACTTGATAGTGATGATAGACTATTACATTCCTTATTTCCAAAATTAACAATTTTGTAAATCATACTTAATTCTCTTTTGAAGCTTGACAAATGATTACATAATATATTGTAACCATTCAAAACTTATTTAAATATTCTATTGTTTTGGCACACTTTTTCTATAAAATGTGCTAGAATATTGTTTTTACTGATATTTGTGTTTTACAGACAATACGTCCCCAACTACAAAAAGCAATTGAAAAGCACAGTGACGGAGTGCATCTTCTTATGATTGACAGGTAAATAGCTACTACAAATGATACCATAAATTTTAAATATCATTTTAAAGTTTGTATGATATAATATAAATAGATGTAATGTTCCCATTTTAGGGTTCTCATGCTTTGCAGTTGGAGATGGGTTTTTGGGTTTGTGTCTGTGCTCAAATGATTTCGAGGAGTTATTTGATGCTCTCAGATGTTATTTCTGGCTTCTGGTTTGGGCGCCAAGATTCTTGGAGAGAGTGTCTATTTATAGTAAGTCACCTAGTTGGTTCCATTCATCTTTATTCTTCATCGGGATCACTCTGGTGCAGTTAGTTTCCGATTTCGATGCATTCTGACAGTTCCGCAAAAATGAGTGTATCTACTACCTAAGATTAATATTGATTCTTCTTCTTTAGCTGCTTCTTCTTTATATATTCGTGGATTTGATAATGCTGGTCGACAAGCCCTAGGCATGATAATCTTGCCTTTGTGGCTTGGACCCGTTACCTTACCCACTCTGGTGTATGTGATGCCTAGCCCCTTACAACCTTCTTCTGGGTAGACCATGGATTCATGCTATGGGAGTTGTGACTTCCACTCTACATCGTTCTTTAAAGTTTGTAGCTAATAATTAAGTGGTTACGATTAAGGCTAACCTTGAAGCAGTCCACCTTTGTGAGTTGTTGGCTGTTGGTCGAGCTTCGGTTGTTTCCACTTGAAACAACCTAACCCGTACGTAAATTATTTTTTTTTTCCAATTTTACTCCAAACATATAAAGGTAACAAGTAATAAAGACATTACAACAAAATTTCTCCTTTCTTCATTGATAAATGCATACAAGTTACAATATATTTCCATATGAATTCCACTTTCATTGCAAATATAAATCAGAACACAAAAGTAATACAATTACATACATAGCTCGAGAGCTTTTGAACAAATAAAAGTAAGAAGGTCCAGGAGTCCGTCCTTTCAAATCTTGGTACATCGACAACTTGCTGTGGAGGAGAAACATCACTCGGGCGCTTTTCCGCCAACCACGGACTTATAATGCGGTCCCTTGCACACCTGTCGTTAGATAAATGGCCCTCCCTTCGAAGAAGAGATTGGTAGGGTACCCTTTAACGATTACCAACTGAGCATAGTGCTGTGTCCTACACAACTAGAACCTTGCTATTTCACAATCTCAAACTAGTACTCAGATCACAATGAACTGACAGTGTATTCTCAACTATCTCACACCTAAGTGGATGTTGTACATTTCACTACTTTGGCCAAATATTCTCATTCAATACTTCGAATGAAGGTCATCTATCATAAACACTACTCAGGGCCGATTTGACTTAAGGCTTCCTTACTTTACGCATAGGTTTTTCCCTTCAGTGGGTGAATCCGTCACCCCAGACATCCTACAATCATACTAGCCTACTAGAAATGAAACATCATAACAAGTAAACTCAAATCCTCTCCTATTCTGGAAATCAATATCCTAGGAGTTATGCAAGCTTCACTAAGTTAATCTATTAACTTAAGCTGTGGATTGTACTTGACTCGATGCTATCATCCCCGTCCTAGTATTTAGTATTTACTCTATGTACTCTCCTTATATGGAGATCATACAAAAATGCAAAACTCAATCAAATGCATATAAAACCCTCCTTTAAAATCTTTCCCCATTATTTCCCTATAATGCAAGTTAAGTAAAGCTTAACCCTGAAGCTCCTTAAACATTTGATTCCCTTTTTACAATCCCTTTATCCTTAAATCCCTCATTCATTCTACCTTTAAAATGCATTGAATTCCCTTATACATTTACCCTCAATTGTAATGAAATTCCCTTATACATTTACCCTTAAATGCATTGAATTCCCTTATACATTTACCCTTAAATGCATTGTATATGAAAGTTTAACAAGACAGTTCTAATTAACTTTGAGCTACTTGCAAACAACAAACACAAGACCAAGAGTATGCAGCATCTCAAACAAAGAATCACAATAAAATAGATTTCATGCCTGAGATTTAAAGCTCCTTCTCCCAACACTGCTCTTCTTGACAATCCTTCAGCAACTTCCAGAATTCCTAATGAAGATGGCTTCTTTGCAAGTTTCTCAAACTATGGTGATCTCTCAAGTCACTCTTCACAAATTGCACTCCTCTAATAGAAGTTTACTCAACTATGGCTTCACTCCACTCAAAGCTAAAAAAAAGATTTAACACAGTAATTTGATAATTACTGGTAAAAACTTCTGTATTTCACACACTCAGCATCAAGAAAAATGCAGCAATAAAGAAAACTGAACAACTCAATAAATGGATATGGGAACTCTTAAAAACGCAAGAATCAAATTGTACAAAAATGTCCAATAAAGAATGGCTGGCCGTGTATTTATAGGCCTGTAATTGTAACAAATTCCTTCATTGTGGGCATGTAAAATGACAACAAGGCACCCAGACTCATTCAAATGCTACCTGGCAGATTTCTAAACCCTATATCATCATAAAAAGGAGTGATTCGACCCTCTTGGAGCCAGCATTACCAGATTTATTCAACTCAAAACTCAAAATTGGCACTTATAGGAAAAACATCCCTCTTTGGCGCATAACAGAGAATGACTCATGACTGCTGCGAATTTGTCAAGTTTAAGCTTGCAACAACACATTTCATCTGACTGGCGTTTCCTCTTCTCCAGCGTTTGAAACTTTCCTCCATTTTTTCCTACGTTTGAAGCTTTCCTTCATTTTACGGGAAGAGCTTTCAACAAATATTTTTGGTTTATTTCAAATGTTTACCTCCAAATATTTCGATTCATATTGTTCCTTATGTTTTAAAACAAAGGCTCGATTTATTAATGAAGACTTTTATTTCCTTCAAGTCTAGGGACTATATTTCTCCCAATAGTTCGCTTTATGATGTTTTCTCATATTAAAAGATTTAAATCTTTTAATTTCTAACACCTTAGAGTTTATAAATATTTACAAGTTTATAAATATTTACACGTTGGAGTTTATAAATATTTACACTTTAAATATTTGATTATATATATTTATATATTTTATAATATATGTATTTATATTAGGTATTAATATATTTATATATATAAATATATATATATATTTTTGACATTACCATCATAATGTATATATATATATATTTATATATATGCATATATTACCTTACTTTAATATATATACATATATTTTATACCTTATAAAATATATAAATTTATATATTTACACATGTATTTATGTATCTATGTATATATCATATAATATAATTACTCCATTGATACATACATATATACACACATATATGTAAATTTTCCAAACAAGGGTCACATAATAGTAAGTCTAACAATAAACAATCATCACTCACAAAGCACAAAGAAGTAAACAAGACTCCTAAAGCCTATGGATGACTTATCAAGACCAACTTATCTGACTTGGTTACTCAGTCTAAGGAATGTGTGTGTGTGTATGCTCAAATGGTTCTCGTTACTATCTCAAATGGTTCTCGTTACTATTTACCCAACCAAGCTCCTCCCTGAGTGATATTTTTCCTCTGCCTGGAGGAATGGTCCTCTTTTCTGCACACCATGACACGACAACGAGAGTCATATGCTCACAACAAAGCAGTATACATAAAACATCTCGAAAGTTAGAATAAACATTATTCCATAACTTACATGCGACATTTATTCAAGAATTACATCAATAGAAGTATCAGACAAATGAGACATCATTTAAATAGGACACATTCATTTGATAACAAGGACAACATGTTTTATTCATCTAAATGATTCAATCATTACAATGCATTGCCCTATGCAATAGTAGCTATACAATCGGGGTGTAACACCACTCTCAAGAATTTTATTCTATCGCTAACCTCTGATGCGTTGACATGCTCTTCGGCGGTGCCGTCCGTAGAGACCGTCCCCGAAGCGAGTGTCCCTAAAGAGGAACAGCCTAAAGCGGAAAGTCCTAAGTCTTCCCCGCCTACTTCTTCTTCTGAATCAAATGCATGTCTTGGTGATGATTGGGGATCCTTGGACTTCTTTGAATTCTTCATCGGAGAATACAAAGTGAATCCCACCTACCTCGATCTTCCAATAACGTCAAACATCTCTGCCAAGAAAGTCTATCAACCTGCTGCTGAGAAGGAAAGTTGTGATCCTATCTAGGAACCTAGCTGTCCCCTTACCGAGGAGGATAATCAAGTTTTTGTTATAAGAGTTTAATGTTTGTAATCCCGGTGAGAAGGATGGTTGTGGTCTCGTAGATGCTTTTGACACTCATTGGTGGAATGATTCTCTATGTAGAACCACCTCCTTCTGAGGCTTTGCAGACACACTATGGCCCTGGATACAAGCTCGTTTCTAAGTATGGTTACGGGCGTAAAGGTCTTGGGTGTATTGAGCAAGGAATTCAAGTCCCTATCCAAGCTAAGCCTCACTAACGTAACTTGGGACTTGGGTGCACTGTCGAACAGTCTAGGCAAAAACCATGGAGTGTTAACATGATTTCAACTGAACCTCTCAATCTAGTTCATCCTGAATTGATAGAGGATAAAATAGAGCCTGATGAAGTTCCTCTAGATGTCTTCTCTTTGGAGGAAGCGCTAAAAGAATTCTTAGGTGCCTATTCCCACTTGCCTTCCTTTCACCATAAGCCACGATTCCCACTCAGCAGGAGATTGGCCTCCTTTTTCCTATTCACTTTATTAATTTAATTATTATTAAAGTAATCTCTTTAATAATAATTAATCTATCATATCGCCATTAATACTCATCATTAATAAAATTCTGACAACACCATAGGCTGTAATGTCCCCTTTTCATCAGTAATCTGTTCTGATACTCATCAGCCTATTCTGGAAGCATGTAGGCGTGTGTGAGGAAAAATTAGGGTTTCCAGTTTTGAGGTTCTTTGGCATTTCTGTGAGTTTACTATTTATAGTAAATTCTAATTTTGGCAGTATGAAGTTGTGAGCTTTCAGTTCTTCATTTCCAGTTGGAACAATTATTTGCAATTCATGTCCGACTTCTAAAGGCTTTTTTATGATGAATAAAGGCGTTAAGGTTATAATTTGCAGTTGACCCCTTGGCCTAGTAAGACAACTTAAGTTGTGTTTAAAAGGGGGACTTGGAAGGGGTATGCTATGATAAAGGTGATTTAATTATTAATAAAGATAAAAGCCTTGAGAAATAAAGTGGACGCCTTTTTGAAGGAGTTATTATTTTAAAATAAAGATTTTTATATTGCCTTGTAAAGTGGACGCCTTTTTGTGAAGTTGAAAGGTTTCTGGAAATTTGAAGAGTCTCTGTGACTGTTGGCGTCTTTTCTTGAGGGATTGAAGAGTCTTCTACTCTTCTATAAAATGAAGGCTTTGTTCCAGCATTGGTATCCATGAAAATTATGTTAAAGTTATGCTGTCGGAATGACAATTGATATTTTGCTTCGAGGAAGTCTACCTCCTAGCCTTTCGTCCAATTTTGTGTTTGCAAGATAACACCTAGTTGGCTACATTGCTGCTTCTCAACATCAGACTAGCAGATTGAGCTCATGTGATTGAAGAATTTTGGAGTTTTTGGCAATTTTGGGTTGCTGGTTCATCTACAGCTGAAGGTGATTTTGATTCATAACTTATTTTCCAGTTTGAATTTGGTTCTGGGTGCTTCATCATTCCATTTGCTGACCTTGGGCGACCCTTCATGTTTAATTTGGGAATTTATTTTGAAGTGTCTGATTTTTAAATGAAAATCGCCCCTCCAAGGAGGGCCGTACTTTTCTAAGAGCATTGGGATTTGTGCAAGATGATATAAGTTGAAATTTGCTGCTGCTTGGTGTTTGGTTTTTGGGCGCCTACCTCCTAGGAGACCTTTGCAAAAGACATCATTCGATTCGGAGGTGAAATGAGTGAGTTATGAATATTTTATTGATTTTCACAATTGCTGGTTGACACTTTCAGTTTACTGTTTTTTTGTATCAGACTTTAGAAGTTCTGATTTTTGATTCATTATCAGCAGTTAGAGAGATAAATAATTGTAAGAGATCATCTATTACTCGTGTTTGAAGACTATTGTAATTCATATGTAATTTGCAACTTATTTCTTATTTGTAAAGATTGTAAACAGTAGTACTGTTCCAGTTCTAATTGCTGCAATTAATTCTTCTTCTTCTCACATAAGTACCCCTGGATGGTTTATCGCCAGTGTGGACTTGATTGTAACACTCTTGTACCCACTTTCATAGTGGTGAATCCCCACAATTCTGTGGATGCCTGCCGCAGCGGATGAATTAGTTTGTAATAGCTTCATGGCTGGTTATCCGCCTATCAATTTCTAGCTTTCAATTAAACACTCCGTCATATATTAGCACCTCGCCCTCAGTGGGATCTTGAGTGCACATTCTTGACGTTGAGTAGTTTCTTTCAAGTACTTTCCTTTAGCTCCTCCGCCATATGACAACACCTATCCTTCATTGGGATTGAGTGTGCATTCTTGGTGTGAGTTCTTTCAAGTTTGGTTTTCTATTTGGAGCTAACGCTAATCAAGTTGGCTAAGTGCTGGTTATGTTGTGTTAATTTATCGAAAAAATTGGTTAGCATATTTCATAGGCTAACCCACTGCTCACTCTACCCATCTGGATGCCTTACTAAAAATAGTAAGGTTGGCCCCCAACATCCAATTGACTTACTAAAAATAGTAAGTGTATATAAATAGAGCCAGAAAACCAAGAAGAGGATCCCCTTTGAATATGTTAAGGAACTGGAGAAGAAAACACTGCCAACTACCATCTGGAGAACCAATTAACTCCCTCATAAGGTCCTCTAATCACCAATATTAGCCTACGAGGATCTGATGATAGGCTAATCCTTCAAATATTGACCCAGACTAAAAAGGGGACATTACAGTCCGCCCTCCCTGAGATTGCTTGACCTCAAGCAATTTCAACTGAACGCCTTGGCTTGTCACCTGAATGCCGATATCCCAAATCAATCTGTAGAATGCCCAACCATGCTTAATACCACTGTGGACAATTAAGCCGATGTAGAGCAATCTACCAGATATAGAAATCCTTGGATCCCATCACCAGAATGGAAGTCCACCATACGCATTACCTGCTGACTTTCACTATGCTACTTTGACATACCTGTTGGTGTACGTTTTATCATCCACCGAATACACAAAATAAAATGTCCAAAGACACTCTATCCTCTCTTGAACAAAGTCACCGCGTATGCTAAGATTGCGAGATCATATGGTGACTCCAAGATTTCTTTCGTCAGGTCATGACATGTGGATAAGCTCAATGGGCGTTGTGATTTGCTGGTAATACGCAAAGGGACTTACGTTGAAGAATTCTTCACAAGTTTGGGACTTAGACGAATTTATCATTAAAGGCTTCTTCGATTGGGACTTTCAGTTTGGACCTCAAAAAAGTGCAAAAAGATAAGGGTTTAGAGGATCTATTCTACGCCTAGGAATTCAAGAGATAGTAGAGATCGGGAGAAAGGAGTAACCACGCTTTGTTTCGCCTCCCTGGGACAACTACGCAAAGTGGGTGCAATCTTCAAAGGGTGTGATTATAATTTTCAAGCCTCGAATGAGACCGAAGTTAAGCATCCACAATCAAAAGCTTAGGGTAACTTTAAACAAACATTAATCTATACGGTCAAATCTTGCATTCACTTAACAAACATTCAAAGCAAATTCTACTTAATTGTAATCTAGTTCTAATCTATGATAGAAGAAGTTATGCAACCTTGCTCACTACTTGACAATAAAAGTGGTTCAAAGCAAATCATGCATAAGAGCTTTTATTAGCGGAAATAGTCTAAATGCAACAATTTCATACACTGTCTCCACACAAATGAAAGTGAGAGATCACTGGTTTAAATAGAGTTTTCAAAATCAAATGAAAGGCCAAGATTAAAATAACATCAACGGCCAAGATTAATACAACCCAACCCTAATTAGGGTTGCCCAAAATAACATCAGTTAACATGCAACAAACAAGCAGTGAAGTGGCAGTTGGAGCTATTTTCAAGGGAAGGCGTCCCTATCTTCTTGGGCAGCATTGTGCTCGATGAATCTGGACACGACCGTGACAAATTCCTCCATCGTGACTGGTGGCAGCATGCTTATCCTGAATTCAAGGCCGTCCAAATCCTCAACACATTTGGCGAAGGTGCTCTCCCAATCCGCCTCCTGTCTCACAAAATCATCCCGGATGGACAAGAGATTTGCCACTTTTGCGAAATCCTGTCTCAGAATTGGTCTAGTAGCAGAGAAGAAAACCTCCCGAACCTTATACTTCAACCTCTCCAGCTGCATGTCGTTTTCCCGGACAATCTCTCGGTCAAACACATCTGCAGCTATCATATAAATCTTCTCCCGGATTTCTTTAACTTGCTCCTCAACTCTAAGCCCATCTGCCTTTGCCTTCTCCAGAATCTCTCTCCGTATTGTCACTGTCCAAAACCAATGGTGAAAATCATAAGCTGCTCCCGCAACAATCACCTTTCCTTCGACCAATTCTTCCCTTGGAAATCCCTTCAGTACTTTGAGGCATGGAATGAGCCTCTCCTGGATGTCTGGAAGGTTGTCCCAAGTTTCCGCCATGTTAACCAATCTGGAAAGGAAAGAAGAAGTCTATCCGTAGGCAAGCATCGATTTCTCCATAAACGAGGCTGCTTCTGTGCCCATGCTTGCCATCCATTCCTGGGCCTTGTTAGCCATGACCATCCCTTGCTCCACATCCTTGGCCATCTCCTGCGAGGAATTGAGAAGAGGAGGAGCTACTGCGTCACCCTGATTGAGTGGTTGGGTCAGATGCCGTATATACTCCTTTAGGCGCTCGACCTCCCTTTTGTACTCCTTTTTCGCCACTTCTTTTTTCCAATCTCGCCTTGACAGTTGAGACGGAATTATCCAGTTCTTCCACTTCCTGGCCTTTTGTTGTTGGGCCAAGGTCTATAGTGGTTATGGCGTATTCCTGGGGAGTGATCTCATCCTGTGCTTTATCCATTGTTGGTATTGCGATATGTATGGAATGGCCGCCGACTTCGTCCCTCTGAATGGTAGAAAATTTCTTGGCAAGTTTCTTAGTAGCAACCTGTTCCAACCTTGCCAAGAAATCCGTAGTATCATCTTCTTCTTGGACCTTGACTGGTGCCTGAATCTTCATCCTCTACATCAGCGAATCCGGAATGGTAGGCTGCTCGATACCATCTTCCTTCTGAACGTTCCCTTCATTTGGAATATCCAAGACTCCTCTGAGGGCGGAAATCATTCCGTCTTCGAGGTCATCATTTTGGAATTCCATTTCATTATCCGAACCCAGTATTTCTGTGCCCGTAGGAGATGAGGGCTCATCGTTATCCAACTAGATCGGCTCATTGCTCTCTTCTTGAACTGCAGAAGGTCTCATCATTTCAGCCAAGGATTCGTTTGCGGTAGCCACCAGCTCATCAATATTACGAGTCACCGCGGAACGAGATGGTTCTATCCTCTGTTGTTTTGGAGCAGGCTCTATGCTTGGAACTACTTCTTTCCTCTTCTCGCCAATCTCAACTAAATCATCATGATGGGATGCGCTAGCATTGGAGGAGTATGACTTCGTCTCGCTCAGTAAATCATACGTGAGCGTTATTCTTTTCTGCCTCAACTCTTGGACCTGATGGTCGACCCACCACTGAGAGTACCTAATCACTGGTCTCATCAATGTCGCCAAACCTGAATGCTCAGGCTCCGACCACTTCATGAAAGGAAGAGGTCGGCTCTCCTCGAAGCACGACTGGACATAATTTCCATCGTCCTGCAACTGATCGGGCACCCGACAAAGTTTGGTTGCCCTCATAAAGTCCACTGGCACTCTAGACCATAATCTTCTCTTGACTTCATACTCATTAGCGACTTTCGCCCATAAGTCCTCCAATTCCACTCTATGTTTGTATCTTCTCCCATCCACTGTCCGAATATGATGATGTGGGTCAAAATTGGCCCTGGACTTATAGGCTGTGAACGGGTACCATTGAATTTCTAGCCTGGCGCTCTCGGCTGCTTGCGCTGACGGACATGACTCTAACATATTCCCAATAAAGAATGGGAATGTAACAGCCGCCTTCTTACTTGGCCTCTGGATGTTCTGGTATTCTTCCAGCTGCCACAGGACTTCAAGCAAAATCATCCGATTTGTTGGATAGATAGGCAACTTGTAAGGATTTCTAGTGAATCCCTAGATCCTGACATATGTAAATTTTGGAAACTGGATAAACCAGGATCTATACCTACTGATCAAACTCTTTGCTTCGTGACTCAGCCTTTGATGCGTTCCTCCTTGAAGTGTTCTTGTGATATACATTAAGAAAGCATCGTGCACCCGCCTGAAATGAGATTTCTCCCTTAGCTGAAGTTGCGGGTAGCAATCATAAGGCTTGAGTTCATTTTCTCCATTGCCAACTTTTCCTTTGCAAATCAGTCCTGAGTATTTATACGTTCTGGCCAATAAATAGACAATGTACGAGCTCATGTGAAAAGACTTGGTCTTTTCCAAATTGGTCAGCTGCTCGTGAAGATTGTCGCTTATCATTCGAGACCAGTTGAACATCTTCACGTCGGAAGTGACTTCGTCTATAAAATAATACATCCATGTCTCAAAGTACACGCCTTGTGGATTGCCGGCTATCCTGTTCAACATCAAAATGATGTCCCCATAATCTTCTTTAAAATTTGTCCAGCGTGGCTTCTTAGGAATTTTCTTCGTGGATGGCCTAGGCTTCTCTAGCCATGCCTTATTAACATTTGTGGCCCACAATTCAGACTGGCTGTCATACAATCCCTTGGCTTCCTCGGTTTTGTAGACGGTACGGGAATGTGCTGGGATGCCGAATGTCTCCTGTATTGCTACCTCGCCCAGGTGAGCCAGGACCCTTCCGTCAGGTGCAACAATGTCTTTTTTGAGCATTGTAATGGATGACACATTCTACCATCAACTCGGCACAGTCCACTGCAGGCGGGAATCTGGCTGCATGGAAAGTTCCATTTCTCACCATCCGCTTGACAATCGGTGTTGGTAGTCTAGCATGTCCATATACTCTCTTCTTGAATTCCACGAAGTCTACATGTCCCAGATCAGTGTCTGCAACATTTTTTCCATTTTGAATTTATTTTTGACTCTCGTTGTACCCCCTTATTGGCGAACTTCATTGGCACCTTCTTCGATGATTCTCCTGTCGTGGTCATTAACCTGCAGTAAAAATACTAACATTAATACAAAAACTTTAAAATATAATTCATTCTCGTGCCTTGTGTTCGAATATTTTACTTTTAGCTCATTAAAATATTAAATTTCTGCGAAAAAGCAAGCTGAAAGTAAATGAATTTGATTGAAATTTAGCCAGAATGAAAAAGACAGAAGGAGAAATGATGAATTTATCCAATTGAACTCCAAACCTCAGGAAAAAACTTCTGGCTGCAAATCAGATTCAAACTTCGAGAATTTAATCAAAAAACAAAGTGCGCCAGTCTTCTTGAGAAGTTCGCCTTTCAGCAAATAAATCCTTCACTTCTTCGAAAATATTACTTCTTCAGCATAAAATTATTCCTTCCTCTAAGAAAATCGATCTTGCTTGCAGAAGAATTGATCGTGTCTCAGCTTTCTTACAATTTCGAGAGATTAACTTCTCTTCAGCTGTCTGTGAAAAATGAGTTGCTAAAACTCATTATAATGCTGAAGAATTCGATTTGTTTTAGTAGCTGCCTCTTTCTCTCTCGATTTTGATTTGTTTTCTCTTCTTCAAACATGCAATTTTCCATTTTTTTTCGAAAAGACTCCATGGTGAGCTTATCCAGGCAAATCTCTTTGATTTTCCAAAATTCGATTTTTGCTAGATGTTTATCTTTAATTTTTGAAATTTTGAAAAAAAACATTAAATGTCCAATTAAATTCGATTTTTCCAAGTTTTAATTCATGGCGAATTTAATTTTGCCCATGGATTTTATCTTTGTCCGGCGCAATTTATTTTTTTCCGATACATCTCTGGCGAATTTTTATTTTGTCGAAGGCGTTTTATATTTCTAAGTATTGGAAATAAATTATTAAAATGTTAAAATATTTAATTTATTTCCAACCTGTTCGTTTTTGGACCCATGGCTATTTTAATTTTTCTCCTTTTTTCTTTGGCTAAATGTTTATTTTCCATATGTTGGCGTTTAAATTCGCACCTCTGGAATGCGTATTTGAAACAGATAGCTATGCACAGATAAACTGCTCTTCAAATTAGGAGGGGAAGCTCCCTCTTGCTGATGGTGTTTGAAAGAAAGTAAACTAAAACTAAGTTGCCTATATTTTTGATCAGCTTAGAGCACAAGGTTTTTTAAACACAAACGCCGCAGCTGAGATTTTCTGTTTTAAGGCCTCCAACTACCACTAACTTAAACTAAGATGTTTTTAACTTCTCAAGTAATAGCAGAGCAAGAGAAACTAGAAATGAACAAGGTAGATTTTCTGACAAAATACTTCAATAAACTTTCTCTCAACAAACACCTACACACTTCAATGCAAGTTG
>VDFB02369501.1:0-46396 GCA_007258455.2 Sequoia sempervirens | reverse complement strand
AGCAGGTGTGTCCCGGCAGCCGCTTCCCAGCAGTTCAGAATCACGAGCTGATCGCAGTGCCACAGAAACGAAGAGAAACAGACATCATTTGATATGCATGCAGAGCGAATTAGGGTTTTCAGCTTCAGAGCCTGAAAAGAGGCGTAAAAAGTCAGAATTTTTGAAAACCAATGTAAACCATCGCGATCAGCGTCCTTCAGGCTATCTGCTGGTAGAATTTCAAGTCAAACGGAGCACTTACTATTTATAGTAAGTCAATTTGGAAACTGGTTAAAAAAAGTAAATTGAGTGCATGCGTCAGTATCGACAGATAGGCCACGTGGTGAGAAGCGCCTCATTAAAATTTCAAGTCGATCGGAGCAGTGGAGCTATCAGAAACAAAAGGTTACTATTTATAGTAAACCACCTTCAGAAACGTGCTAAAAATGGCAGGGTAACTAAAAATGGCAGTGTCGACAGAACAACGAGGTGATGAGGATGCAGTGTGCAAAATTTCAAGACGTTCCGAGCTTCAGAGGTGCAAAATTGAGAGGACTTACTATAAATGGCAGAGCATGAAATACTGGCGAAAAACGATGAAAAAGTTCTAAGTCTGGAACTTCATCCAGTTGACATGGCAAGATGCGCCCAGTTGATGAGGAGGCAGGAAAAATTTTAAGAATGAAGCTCGTCCTTCACACAGGTCAAAATGCGCCCAAATTGGAGAAAGTCAAATAAGGTCAACGCCTTTTCATCCTTCTGCCATGGCAAAATGCGCCTTCAAGCATATGCCAAGCTCAGAAAAATTATAAGTATGGAGTTCATCCTTCCTCAGGGGCAAAATGCGCCCAAGGCACAAGTGGTCAAAGAAAGTCAACAATTTCTATCCTGAAGGCATGTCAAAATGCGCCCAAGGAAAGAGAAGGAAGGTTGGAAAAATTTTCTAAGTATAAAATTCGTCCTCCTGCCACCCCGAAATACGCCCATGCTTGGGAGGCTATAGGGAAAGTCAAAAGGAAGTCAAAGTGTTTTATCCCTCACACATAGCAAAATGCGCCCTGCTTGATGAAGAAGCAAAGATGTTCAAGCACAAAAAATTTCTAAGTATAAAATCCACCTACCTATGCTAAATGCGCCCAACAAGCAAAAGGGTCAAAGCTAGTCAACAATGTTCATCCAGCATCAAGGCTAAAATGCGCCCATCCTCTTCAGGGGGTAAAATGCGCCTAAAATGAGAAAGGTCAAAGCAGTCAACAAGTTTTATCCTGCTCCCTAGCCTAAATGCGCCCAGCTCAAGGTAGTGGCATATAAAAATTGCTAAGTATGAAATTCTTATCCTCCTCCACTGGCAAAATGCGCCCAAGGAGAGAAAAGGTCAAAAAGGTCAAATGTTTTCATCCTGCATGAGGGGTAAAATGCGCCCAAAATGGGCCATGTAAAGACAAAAAGAGGAAGTCAAAGAGGCACCTATTAGGGGCGTTACAAGTCTTATCCCTCATGCATGCTAATATGCGCCAACCCCAGGCAAGACATGCAAAATATTTTCCAAGTGCAAGAATCTCGTCCACCTCATATGCCAAAATGCGCCCATGTTTGAAAAGGGTCAACAAGTCAAAAGGATAGGCGTGGGAAACTTTATCCTTCTTGCATGGCAAAATGCGCCCAAAAGAGGGCATGTGAAGACAAAATAGGGAAGGCGTTAGAAATGTTATTCTTCCACAAGTATAATATGCGCCCAAGGTGTGAAATGAAAGTGCTAGGCGTGGTTTTCTCCTTCATGTGTCACTTGCGCCTAAGGTGGTGGTGTTAAAATGGCTAAGGCATTGAAGTATTGCTAAGGTGTTGAGAACGTTCTCCATGTTACATGAAGTGTGCCTAATGTTTAAGTGGAGAATGTTGCAAGGTGTTGAATAATACATGCCTAGGCATTGGAAGTTGCCAGATGAAAAATGAAGTATGTTAGGCATGATATGTGCCTTCAAGGAAAATTTTCCAAGTGAAGCAAAATAAAATTTTCCTCACCACGGGCAAGGTGACAAAGTTGAGTAAAAAAAATTTCTAAGGCAAAAAATTTAAAAAATGCTAAGTGATTCAAAAATTTTCTAAGGCAAATATTTTCTTCCTTGGAAAATACGCCTAGACCCAAGCTGGTGAATTTTTTCCTGCAGTCCGAGTGAAGTTGCCAGTGATGAAGTCAGAAGGTGCCAACATTGCAGGATGAGTAAAAAAATTTCAAGTCAGAGCAACAAAATTCTCAGAGGAGATGAAGAAATGAAATAAATTGCTGAAAATTATTCCAAGGTTCAAAATTCTAGAAAATTAAATGAACCCGTTCGTTGGGCACCCATGGGTTTGACGCGTTCTGAAAGAAATTTTCTTCTGGGTATCGAAGATTATCGATGAGGAGTTGATTTTAAAGCCTTTCACACTTCGCTGAATCTTTCAGAATAAATATTTTGATGGGCACCAAATTGATGAGTTTTCTTAAGGGAAAATTTGAAAATTTTCTAAGGCAAAGTGAAGAAAATGTGTTTTCAAGGTCAAATACTCCAGACGATGAATTTGAAAGGAACTGCCTAGGTGAATTTGCTCAAGTTATTCGTGAAGATAATTTTCCTGAGCCAGAGATGAATGAGATCAAAGTTGCGAGCACCTCAGCTGGAAAAGTAAAGGGGAATACAGTTGAAGTCAAGATGTTGGAAAATCATGAAGAAAGCAGAAGTTGGCTAGTGGAGGCGATGAACGTGAGAATCTTGGTAAGTAAGTTGGATTTATATTATGAAATGTTCTGATACCCTTCTCCTTGCTTGTTTTGCAGAAGGAACGTCGAGGCCAAGCGTTGATGATTTAAGTGATCCAAGACGGTATTTCCACTTCGAAGGTAGAAAGGTTGCGAGAAAATGGCTAAGTGTTGAGGCTCAAGTAACAAAGAAGAAACGTTTTCAAAGCTTAAGATGGAAAAAAAGAATGGAAGCTCGAGCAGGGTCAAGAAGAAGATCAAAGGCAGTGTGAACGCGTTTCAAGATCGAAATCTTCTAGAAGGATGATGGTGGACATTATGGCTCATTTATTACCCCACTCTCCTTTGTGGCGGTTTTTAGGGAAAATCTGGGTTAGGGCTGAGGTGGCACGATTCTAGCCACTCTATTGATTGTAACCCTAGCCGTCTTTTGGGACTTGGCTAGCTATATAAAGGAGGAGTCCCCCTCATTTGTAACTCAGTAGACAGTAGAGAAGATTAGAATAGACATAGAGTAGAGGGACAACTTAGAAGTAGCTTAGTATAGATTGATAGTGTAGTTGAAGAAGAGGGAAAGTTTTCCCTTTGAAAACTTTGTAAGAAATTGTTGTGAACACTCTCTCAATAAAAGAGTTTTTCGTTGATGATGAATTTCGTCTTTGTTGCGAGTAGCTAGCAAGGTTTCTTCATCCTTCGGATTCAAATGGTAGTTCAAAATAGTATAACTTTCATTCCATGCAAGTAGATGTTAGTTGTGGAATGTGGCGTTTGATCTAAGCAACTTCGTCTATCCATACCACTAGTGTATTTGCTGATGGTGAATGCGCCTTGTGTGGTCAACTGGAAACATTTGGGCCTAACTTCAATCACAGTTTGAATGATGGTATGCGTCGTTGTGATGGTATCTTCATGTCAAGTGGTGGTTTGAACATCTTTAGTCATCTCCCTTGAAGATTGCACCGACTCTGTGGAAGCTGTCCGATGCAAGGCAAAGCGAAGTCCGGTTATAAGTTTGCTGAAGTCAAGCTCCATATCCCATGCCTTAGAATAGATCTAGAATCTCTAAGCCCTGCAACCCATTTAAATTCAGTACTTTCTGGTTAGAATAGGAAACCCGCGCTTCATAGACAAACCTTCAGAGCATTTGAATTCCTTTCTCCGCCATTGAACAATTCCGTAAGTCCCCTTGAAATACCAGCAAATCACATCGAGCTAATTGAGCCTATTCGCACTGAAAGAACCTTGGAGTTGAATGCACGAAATTTCTTGCAATCTTAGCGTGTGGAATACTTTGATCAAGAGAGAATAGGGTAGCCATTGGCAACTTTATTCTGCGTTGGTGCGGTCATGAAAAACACATCAACATGAGGGAATTGAGAGAATGGTGGGGGAGGTTGATTTTGTTGTTGAGGTTGATTTTGTTGAGGATTTTGTTGTTGAGGATTTACCTCCTCTTCTTGTTGAGGATTTGTAGGATTTCCTACAAATTTAAAAAAAAAAAATCAAATCTAACCTAAAACAAACAAAATCAATTTCAAACTAACAAATTCAAAACAAATAGCAAACAATACTTACCTCCCGCATCTCTTCGTCGTCGTGGTGCCACATTTGCAAACAAAATCCAACTGTTCTTGATGAAATTTGCAGAAATCCTTCCTCCTAGAACGCGAGCGCAAAAGTGAGGATTTTTGGCCGCGGGCAGAGCTGAGAAATAGTAAAGAGCAAATGATACACATTTGACTCTTTTTTTTCTTTTAAAATCACATAATGCGCTCGCATTATAATGCGAGCGCGTTATGTCTTTCCAAATTTTTTTCCCATTTGGCCACAAAAGTGCGACCAACTTCATGCACCCGCCCAAAATGAAACATAGAAAAAGGTAATCCTAAGTCCTAAATGCTTAGAACAATAGGATTCAAGGCCTTTTCACTAGTAGTAAAATAGCAATAAATGACTAAGAAAATTACTAAAAATTGCATAAAAATGACTAAGCTTGGTCACGTGACCATTAGTAGTTTATTGTCGGTCATTTATAACATGACCTAATTTATGACTAAACCTTTTTTAGTCATTTATTGGTTGTTTGGATTGATCAATTTGGTAGTATATTAAGTTGTTAATTTAGTCATTGATTTAGTCATTTTGATCATTATTTTTGCCGTCAACTGGTCATATATTTAGTCATATTTCTTCACTTATTTTTGTCAATTGGTAGTATATTTAGTAGTATATTTAGTCATTTTAATTGATTTATTTCCATTAACTAGTAGCAAATTTAGTCATTTTAATTTTCAATTGTTGTCATTTGGTAGATTACATATATGGACAGGCTACAGCATGCTAGAAGTTAAAAGATTGATTTAACATCATGATAAAAAAAAAAGGTAATCTACAATAATAAAAAATATAATGCAATTTTGATGAACCATAAGATGTTCATATATATAAATATAAATATGTATATATATATAATCAAAAATGTCTAAGTCTAAGAGTTTCTAACTCTCGCAATTACACCATGATAAATATTCTTGAACAACACATTCAAACTACTGCATAAAGTAGTGGGCCAAGCTGTCTAACAACTAGTACATGAGAGCCCCCTAATCAGATGTATTGAGAATGATCACCCTCGTGGGTCCTTAGCCTAGAATAATATCTGCAAAATGAAGAAGCTACTTCAAACTAGTCTAAGATGGAAGCTTGGTAGAGGCAATTGTATTCGCTTCTGGGAAGACCCTTGGATTTTTTATGCCCCTTTTTCCAATTCAAAGTTTAAAAACTTGATGGAACCTATGACTCGATTCTTTGGCTCGAGTGTATGTGGCTACCTTCTTGGTCCACCTAGTGATTAGAGATGGAAACACCTCAGCTTATGTTTCCCTCTTTCCCCTAACTTGAAACATCTAGCTAATTCCTTACAAGTTTGTCTCTTCTTATCCAAAATTCCCTTATTTGATGTTGAAGATAATTTCTTTTGGTCCTTGGAAAGCAAGGGAAACCTATCAGTTAGGATGGCTTACAGTCTCTTGTCAAACTTGCACTCCAAGCCGGATTTGGAAATGGGTTTGGAATTGACACTTGACTCCAAAAATAATTCTTTTTTTGGTGGACGGCTCAAGTCATAATAGGATTTTAACCCAAGACAATCTAAAGAAAAGGGGCTTTCTGATCACGAACAAGTGTATGTTATGCAAATGTAATGAAGAATCAGTGGATCACCTGTTGTTGCATTGTTCATTTGTTGTTGAAGTTTGGGACCTGGCTTTTCAAAAGTTAGCCACTCACTGGACCCTAAATAAGGATTTGAAATCCTTTATTGATGACTAGACTAGTCCCTTTCAACACCCTCTTCCCATGGAAATCTAGACGCAAACTCCCCCTATCATCTACTGGTGCATATGGAAAGAAAGGAACAATCGGATCTTTAGAGACATTGAAAGGAGCCCAAAGGAAGTTTTTGGAATTAGGTCTAGACTTATTTATGAAAGTATTGCCCTGTACAAATGGAAACCTCCCGATAAAGCCCCTATAGAGTGGGAGATTAAAATGGAAAATTCTTGTAATTTCAAACTTGGGACCAACTCCTTTGATGATTCCAAGACCACTGCTAGGAAAAACACTATTTGGAAACCCCTAGCTATGAATTGGTTTAAACTAAATTTTGATGGTGTGGCCAAAGGGAACCCTAGTTTGGCCAGCATTGGAGGTGTCATTAAGGATTGTAAGGGAAACTTGGTTGTTAGGTTTACTAGAGGAATTGGTATTCATTATTCTATGACAACTGAGTCACGTGCGCTACTCAAGGTCATCGAGATTGATGTCACTCTGGGTATAAAAAATCTACATATTGAAGGAGACTCAAAGTTTGTGATTGAATCTATTAATCATGGTTGGTTGTTTAGCTAGAACATCAAGGACATCCTACTTGACATAAATTTTTTGGTCTCAAAATTGGAAAGGAAATATCTGACTCACACCTACAGGGAAGGTAATCAAGTTTCCGATAGTCTGGCTAACTTGGGTTCCACTTGGAGTTTGTGCAAGTGTTGGAAGAGGCTTGAGGCGTTACCAACTACTATACAAGGATTAATCCTTGTAGAACAAAGGGATATAATTCTCAATGATGATTAACAATGTTTTTCTTAATAGGTATAGGTGGCTCCACTTGACAGGTCATTGGGTGATGTGGATCTAATCGAGTGAGGTGGCGAGGTTAAGGCGGAGTGTTGCATGACTTTATTACTTTATTACTACTTATGGTGGGGTCCTCGGCTTTTATAGGTTGTCTCTTCAATTGTACTACACATCCTATCAAATCTCCTGGGATGAGTGTAATGAGATGTTCATCGCCATTCTATTTAATAATTCCAATTTAAGCTATCTTATGATTTGCATAAGATCCTTTGAGATGTACTTCAAAATTTCAAATCTCCCCCTCCGGCTAATTGGACTGGGGAAATTTGTAACTTCAAAATGACCTTTAGCATAACAGATATTAATTATCCGGATTTAATTTACAAATGGCTTATCCTATGGTTATTTCATGTTAATCATAGCCCTATGAAGTTGGCATCTTTGGGAATAATTGCTAAAGTGTGTAAACGTCAATTTTCTTCCATCACTCCTTACTATCCTGGATGGCAGAGTAATGATAGTTATAAAAAGGGTAAATTCACCAGCAGACAGTCATTTTTTCAGCTAAATTTAGTTTTTTGGGCTTGGTTCTTTGTGTTGTGGGTCGTGATGGGAGGAGATAGAGTGAGAATGGAGCTTGATAATTGCAAGGAGTTTCATAGGGACCCATCACTTGGAACATCTGTAAAGAAGGTGGTCTAGTGCCGCTTTTAGAGAATCTTGTGGGCCATGATGAGAGATTGTCAACCCAATTTGTTGGTTTGTGGAAGGATAGGCGGGTAACCATGGGTGGCATCTTGTTTGAGGTAAATGAGGAGGTAATTGGAAAGGCGACGGGCCTCTCCTATGATGGAAAGAACTAAAAAAAATACACCAAAATGTAAGACTTGGAGATTCTCAATGCCTTCTTAAAGGATGAAGAGGACACAGTTCGAAAGCAGTCTGGTTTTGACCGTGAGGCACTGCCAAAACCCTGGGACAAGGTGTGTCCTACTATTATTAAATATGTTGCTTTAGAAGGTTGTTTCAAGGTGTTTTATTTTTACCATTTTCTACTATTAAACCACCTTCGGCACAAGATGACCCTCAGCTTTCTTTTTTTTTGCTCACTTCTCTAGAAAATTTGGTTAAAGACTCCCTTGAGGCTACCGCTCTCAATCCAGATGATTCAACCCCCTTATCATTGCATCAAGGCCTAATATTTAGGCTCTATCAATTTCATCTGGCCTTGTGCCAACCCAAACCTATATTTTTTGTGCGTGTTGAGGAACTGGAACCCCCTGATCTTGCCCCCGTTAATCATTCCCATGCTGCTTTAGAGGGTTCTAAGAGGAAAACCCCCATTCCTAAAATTGAACCCATATGGAACCTAAGCCTAAACCCCCATCTAAAAAGAAGAAAGGTGTGGTCAGGTTGGCCCAGTCTAAAGTAGTGGTTGGGTTATGTGAGCTAAAAAATAATCCCACTAAGAAGGACAGCAGACCCACTGCTAAGAAGAAGGGGGAAAAAGTGTCTCTAGGCCAAGTGGACTTGTCGACCACTAACAGCGAAGGGAGAAGCACCGAGGAAAAAAACTCTAAGGGAGACACCATGGTGGCTACGAGCTTTGAGGTGGGGATGGAACAAACTAGTGTGAGGAGCTCCCACAGACTGGAAAAGAACAAAAAAGGTGCCCCAATGGATGATATTTCTAGTGATTCAGAGCAAATAGGCGAAAGGACTGAGGGAAAAAAAGACACTATTGAGGAGATGAAAGAAGGGTTTCTGGAGGGCCCTAGTAATTTCGTTGACATGAACCGAATGATAAAGGAGGAATCCACTCACTCCTTTGATTCAAGAGCTAGCAGGGAAGAGGAGATCCAGAGCAGGAAGCGCAAGAATGAGGACCCCGATGTGTTGCAAGAACGGGTTACTAAACTAAAGCATAAATTCAATTTCCTATCCCGGTTCACTGTGAAAATGATTCACATATCTGTTGTCACTCTGTCTGACGTCATCAAGGAGGAAGAAAATAAGAATATTGTTGGGGAAGGTCCCAACTAGATTGGGGACGATGTATAAAAACCTCCTGGTTCATAAATGGGAAAATGTAGATAGTTAGTGTTCAGGTCTGGGTGGTGTTGGAGTTTTATTGTTAATGTGTTGTGTTTGTGTCTTGTTTCTGTTGTTTTTTATTATAGACTTTTTGATAATGTTTTTAAATAAGTTCCTTTTTGGCCCTGAGGGCTCTCCGTGTAAAGGGTACAACACCCTGTAAATGTTGCTTATGTAATCAAAAATAGCTAGTACATGATAAACATCAACTATGTCATTTTTTGCAAATATTTTAGTGGCCACAATGTGAAGGTTCATTCTTTCTCTTTCAAACGGAAAACTCCATCTATTTTGTCTTCATAAGCAAGGGGTATGTTACTTGTGACCTTTAAAATATTTACATTTGCATATCATGTTCCTTTCAATTTGACTCCATGTACAATAGATAGTGAGTGAATCCACCCAATTCCCACAACAGCACCATCTAACGGATCCAACACCCCAACTTTATCCCCTTCTTGGAGTTTATCAATACATTTATGCAAAAACAAAAAAAATACACATTATATTGAGATATAAAACTAATTGGAAGTGAGAGATGTGTTTCTTGTTTTGTCACTGTTATATAGTATGTCATTGTGAAAGCATCTATATAGTTGAGCCTAAAACTATAAAAAAAAATAAACTGGAAAACTATATATCATAATGTATAAACTAATTTTTTCTCTAATTTTTGAGCATTAGCATAATGCATAAATTGATTTACTTTTTTTTGCTACATTTTAGCTCAGGGCATCATTCATAGGAAAGATTTTTTAACAATCTTTCTGCCTCTACATAGATCTACATAGATACCACTTGAAACTAGAGGATTCTATCCAATTGTTAAATGTGGTTCAGGAGCACTAGATCAAAAGGACCAAAAGCCATGTTAGGGCCTTTATGTACCCAACCTTAGATATTTACTAATTTGGGTATGTAATGCATGGATTGAGCTGTGAGTAAATGCCAATATCCCACTTCATAGTTTTACTTATTTGGTATCATGCATGGATTGAGTTGCAAGCATGAGTATGCCAATCTTGAAACTTGACCGTGTCCATCACCTAAATACCATTTTTCTGACTTATATCCCAAACTCAAATGATCACCCATTTTCTCACTTATAGCCTGAAGATATAGTTGGGATCATAGTGTTGAGACTTGGATTTTACAAAAAACTTTGCAAGCTATTTTTTGACTCAAACTTAGACACAATGAAGAAACTTGGAAATTAAAAAATTGCACAATAGGAAAAAAAAAACTTTTTATGGCATTTTTTGAAAATTAGCAGTATTTGCCTTATATATGAGAAGATTGTATTTGTAAAAAAAATCACAGTAAGGCATGCAGTAACAAAGATAAATGGGGATGTTTTGCTTGCCTATGATCATCTTCTGTTGTGGAAACGATACTATTACATGCTCATGAATTAGGGAGGAAGTTTCGTGTTGTTGTAGTGGACTCAAGGAAAAAACTTGAAGGAAAAACAATGCTTCATATGTTGTTGGTTGGTGGTCTCAACTGCACATACACTCATATAAACACAATTTCCTATATTATGCAAGAAGTAACAAAATTTTTCCTTGGAGGTGCTTCGATTTTATCAAATGGAATAGTTTATTCAAGAGTGAGAACGGCTTGCATAGCAATGGTAAATCATGCATCATATGTTCCTGTGTTAATTTGGTATGAAGCTTACAAGTTCCACAAAAGAGTTCAACTTGATTCTATTTTCTCAAATGAATTAGGCGAACCAGATGATTTTGCAAAGGTTCAAGGAAGGACTGGTTTTGAGCCATGTCTATGGTTGAGTCCAGTGAATGGTGATAGTGGAGAATTCACTAAGAGAATAGTGAAAAGAAAAATTGCAGATGATCTGAAACCTTCCCTACATCACTGCAAGAGCTAAGTAAAACTGGCATGGTATTGTGGTAACTCCCCGCATCCCCACAAAAGCCCAATTATAGATCCTGCGGTGTTGCGAAGGAATAAAGGATGAGTGTAGTTTGCATAATTATGTTGTCCAATTATATAAATCTCTTATATAAAAATAGAGATTTATGAAATGAAAAATTTTGATTACTTTATTCTAATAATGTTCATTATAAAATCTAATCTGAAATATTGATAAAAAATTACATAAACTTTTAAAACGTTTCAAATATTTAATGGAATTCTTACCCAAAGTTTTCATTGTGAGTGATGGTTAGGAGTAGGTAGTAAGTATTGACGTAGATGAAGTGTGATCCTTTCAAATTTTTGTGCAAATAGTGAAGAAGCTTTTGTAGCCCAGAATTAAATTGTTGAAACACTTCGTTGGCTATTTCATCACACAGCTGCCATTCCATTTTGTAAAGCCAAAGTATCTCATTCTTGGGCTGCACCCCAATGTTGAAATTCCAAACACTATAAAATTCCTTGTGCCTATCTCATACAAGCTCTGCAATGTTAATGGACAACTAGGTTAAAGATTATTTCACATCTTTTTCTTTGGTAATTATTTGTATTTTGATGATGGATCAAGAAATGTGATGAGAGATATTGATAGAAAAATACTTAAACAATCAAATCCAGAAACATATAATAAATCACAATATTATAGATTGTAAAAATTTGATGTATTTTGGTAGTAAAGTCATTAAGCTTTATTATAAATAATAGTTTTCAAATATTTCATCATGAAACTTTTTTATTTTTTAAATGACGGATTTTATATCATCTGTATTTTGCTACTCATGTGCTTTTAGAATTCATAATATCTGACTGCCTGTCACACTCTTGACTGTCTGTCACACTATTGACTGCCTGTCACAGTCTTGACTGTCTATCGCACTCTTGACTTGATCAATTCCATGGGAGTCGCAAAGAATTACACCAATTTGTGATGGTGTCAAACCCTTCTTTGCGAACTTGTAGATATTCTCATCGACCTGAAGAAGAAAAAGATCAAGAAGATTATGTGTAGTTTGCATGAGTCCAAGAGAATTAACAGTTGCACATAACCATCACTCATAAGAACAACATGCAAATCAATAGCATGCACAACAATCTGCAAAGAAGATTGGAATGCCAAGTTAGACATTTAACATTCCCACAAAATTAGCAATTGCATAAAAGAATGTTATTGAATGACTAAAAGTGAACAATATGATTTTTCCTTTAATATAATAGAGCCAACATAATAAATATTAAAAATTTAAAATTAAATCCAACTTAAATGAGGGAGAAAATACTATATGATCAATTCAAAGTTCTGTATAACCATCCAAGCAGTATCACTGATGATCTAAGCCATAAATTCATCTCATATATAGATAAGACAAATAATTAAGATATAACAATTAATTTGAAATACCATCGCTTGCAACTTACATCTAGAACTGAAATATTCAGCCAACTTGGGGAGTCCTCTTGTAGGGTAGTGCTGAAGAGGAAATACCTTTTCTGCAATGTGAATCAGCCCATAAAAAATATTTAAATTATTTTTAAAATTGAATTCTCATTACATAACTAGTATAGAATGTGACTTGATGAGATATAATACTATCAAAAAAGAAATGACACTTGTAAAAAACATCCTTTGTTGACATTAGTTGAATTTCATTTAAGAAGGATGAAAAAGATTAAATCATGTACACAACGAATATGACTATAGGTGGCAACTAGATTTAATAATGGGCATGGCAATAAAAACCACTTGGACAGTGGTGCTAGATATTTGTAAAATTGGATTTCTAAATAATGTTGAGATAAAGGTTTGTGGTTGAAGCCTAACTCATACATGTATTCCAATTTCTAAGAAAGCAGACAAATCTATAGCCTTACATGCTCATAAAAGACAATGAATGGATCACTAAATGTTTTACAACAAAAATACCAATGCTAGGATTGTAGTTAAGAGAAAAAGTTTGAAAAAAGTGCAAGTAACCAGTTCACATATGGGTAATGAGACTACAAATAAATCGTTTCTTCTTATGTAACCAAAGTAAAGTGTCAAGATAAAAAATTAAAATATAAATAAAAGCACGAAATATTTGATGCTATCAAAACAAATAGAATCTTATAGAGATGGAGTGTAGGATTGACAATTGATGCAATAGAAACAAGGAAAATCTATTTGCTCGTCGTCTTTAAAAATAAAGAATAAATGATTTAAGGGAATGAAAACATTCTAGATGAATAGTGATAGTTGGCAACTATCCTTTCTCTTGACAAGGGAATGGATTCAATTCTACACATTAGCATCAACTTTCAATGACTTGCATGGTTAGACAACACTTTAATGGTATGCATTTGTTAATCAATTTTCTTGTAGCATGTCATTACAAATCCCCTCTATACAATTACACTAGAAATCGCACTTCATGTGAAATGGGAACATCGACAATTATTTGTAATGAGTGTTAATTAATTAGAAAAACACAAAGAATAATAAATATTTTTTTTGGAGTAAAGTAAGGGCATTCAACAATGTATAGTGCAAGAGGGTGAAGCACACTATTACTTGAAAGTCTAGCTATATGAGGTTGATATTGCATTAAGATTATTCTCCTTTCTCCTAAGAGAGACATATGAACCAACTTTCATGTAGGCATATTCATTGGCAGTTGAAACTCAGGGACACGCATAGATCTACTAAACACCACATTGGTGAGATCGCATTGAATGTGAGACCCTACCAATTAAAATATCTCTGATATAAGTGGACGCTCTTTCAAGTATTAGACCTTGATATTTATGGATTGTCAAAGTCAGGAGTTGGTAACGTCACCACTAGTAATTGGAACAAATACTAATAGTAAGTCCACAGACCTAAAAGTTCTAGAAACAACACAAACTCCACAAGCTGTGAAGAAAATCACACCATGATATGTATGAACAGCATAGCAGATAGATTCAAGACCTAGGTCATGTATTTTGTAAACATTCCATATGTTAAACATATGTTCAATGCTAAATGAAGGATAATGTATCGCTTAACAAAATACAAAACCAAACTAGAAAAAACTATGTTTTGAGAATTTTTATCTACTATGTTCTGAGAATTTATATCTATTTGACGATGCTTTGAATCTTGAATAGGTTGAATCTGCACATTTTTTAACAAAAAAAGGGGTAGAGAGAGTAAAGAGAATACCCTCGACTATGCATGCACCCTATTTTCAACAAATGAATGAAAGATCGATCTCCCTTCTGAAAATATTAGTTGCAGTTAGAAAGAACAATAATGGTCAAATTGTAATACACAAAGATAATGAGGCTACAGGTTATTTTTCCCTTATCAAGTGCTACCATGCATTCCTCCTATTTAACTATCATGGTACAGCAGTAAACATCCATTTTATGTCCTACCAACCCGCATATGCTTTTGTTGACCATTGTGTAGTTATTGTAGTAAGAGTTTGTATTGCTTCCTACATCTTGCAAGCCCACCAAGGACTTTTAGAATTGAGCAGATGCCCCCGCAAGAGTGCAGTAATGGATTATGGTGTTGATTAGGTCTCCCTATACATGATTTGAACCAAGGAAAATTAGAAAGGAGAGGTTTATCGACTGGATTGACAACTAAATCCCCTAACAATGGGATTTAATGTATAATTTGTAATCATGTTGCACACCCATTTGGGGTATTGCTAGTCCTATTTCATATAAATATGGGAGTGGACCCCTTCTCAACAGCTTTCCTTAAAAAAAAATATTGTCTAATTTTTATGTGACTAATAATTTAGTCATTTATAGCTGTGTTTTTTACCAGACGATCAAATTAGTCATTTATTTAGTCATTTAAATTTGTGTTGCAAAAAAATAGTAGAATTTAGTCATTTTAGTTGTCGTGACTAAAAGTTTGTCACATAGTCATTTATTTGTCAAATTCTACTAGTGTTTCCTAGGGTTTCATTGAGATAGAGATCAACAAGGTGTATAGATTGAATTTTAACCATGAAGGTGAGCCAATCAAACCTGGATCTCCATCAATTTGGGGATTGGGATGGATTGGAAATAATTTTCTTTTATGTTCCCTAATATCGAAATTGCAAGAATTTGACAATGTACAAATTGAAATAGTAGTTTGTAGGAAGATCTAGGAAGTGTGAAGGATTGTGTACCTATCCAAAACAATTGGTTTCAGCTACTGTAGGAGGACATAGGAGTGCTAGGGAATATGAGTTCGTGTACACCTTTCCTACTCTATTTTTGAGGTCCTCTAATGACATATCTGAGATCTATGTTTCCACTTGCAAAGTTGTCGAAACACTGATGGATAATTTTGTAGGTGAGTTTTTCGTGAGTTGACAAGATGTAGGTCTTCAAATGAAACAATGAAAAATTTATCTTCAAACTTCCTTTAATCCTCTTCAAGCCTAAAACCTGCACATTCAAAGAGAAGGAAAGGGTTGTGTCATTTAGGGGCTTTCTTTAGTCAAACCTCGTGTTAGTGTTTCCACTTCCACAATGGCAATTTCAATGATAAAAATGGATAAAATATAGGAAGGAATGATGAAATCACAGTGTTGCAACCCACCACCCTTCAATGGCTTCCTTGAAGAACTGAAGTCATAGACATCACCTCAAGGTCTTGGATCTTGCTTGCTCAATTGGTTGAATTGCTTGGAGACCCACAACGTCGGTTAGCCTTCACAAACAATGATAACATAAAAAAATATAAACTCGCGCATAAGATTTGACATGATGTTAAAGGATCTTGAATTGCTACAATAAAGCTCTGAAATGTTTCTCTTGACTTGCTTGATAGTGCTCTTGATCATAAGTTTTCCAATATTTTTCTAGATTGCTTTCAAATGATGCAATAACTAGGTATTTATAGGCATTTCTCTAATTTTTCGAAGATTAAATCTTGATAATCAACATTTTCAAGTTGAATTTTGAATGTTAAATGCTGACATTAACATATCTAAAATTGGTCCCCGAAAAAATAGTGGAACCCATATTCCCTAGGGTGAATGGGTCCTAGCCCTATTTTCCAGGACATTATGTGTCAGGGGAAAAATATCAATTAGATGCATTTGTTCAATGCTTGTAATTTCTCATAAAGTGGTACAAATGGGCTATAGATTGCACAATTTAGGAAATTAGGGACCCAACTAGGCTCAATGATTTAGGGGGAGCAAAACATGTGTGAAATTGTCAAGGGTGACAATTTTCGATGCTATAATGTCTATCATTTTCTTTTGCCAACCTTTTTCTGATCAACTTGATTTTCTCCTCCATTTCTGATAACATTTCAAGTCCAAGGCTAATCCTATCTTCTAGCATATCCCAGCTTATAGGAGTTCAGCACTTTCTTCCATATAATGCTTCAAATGGAGCCATCTTTATTATGAAATGATAGGAGTTATTGTATGCAAATTCCACAAGTGGAAGATATTCCTCCCACTTGTATTGTTGATCCATTTAATACATCCTCAATAAATCTTCAAGAACTTGGTTTACCCTTTTTGTTTGACCATATGTCTCAGCGTGATAGGTTGAGCTTATATTGAGATGAGGTCCAAGTGTTGAAAACAAGGTTTACCAAAACCTCAATGTCATGTGTGCATCTCTATCAGAAATGATCTTCTCGGGAACTCCATGCAATCTAAACACTTCTTGGACAAACTTACTATCTATTATCAGTGCTCCATCCATTAAATTTATAGGTATAAAATGGGCTACCTTGGTGAGTTTTTCCACCACTACTAAAATAGAATTATGTCTACTCCGAGACATAGGAAGACCTTGCAAAAAGTACATACTAATGACTTTCCATTTCTACTATGGAATTTCATGAGGGTACATAAGTTTTGTTGGGTGTTGATGTTCAGCCTTTACTCTGACATTCTAGACATCCTACCACAAATTTTGCAGCGTCATTCTTCATTCCTTTCCAAAAATAAAGTGGTTTTACATCTGCTAGGAGTTTTGTCACTCCTAGGTGTCCTAAATATGGTGTGGAATGAACCTCTTTCCACACAATATTTATTAACTCCTTGGAGTATGAAACATACATTCTTCCTTAATACCTTAAAAGTCTAGTTGGTTCAAAAAGAACCTATCATACCTTGAATCTTGACGATTGACTAAGAGAGCTTGCTTAACCTATTCATAATATTCATCTCCTGCAGACTTTTGTAAAACTTGTTCCTTGAAATCTGAATGAATGGAGACTCCTGAGGATATGTTTCCTCTAACTCAAGGCATTTAAAACTTGACTTTCTTTACCTTTGTTGTAACTTATTTCAAATTCATAGTCGGATATCAATTCCAACCATATTCTTTGTCGAGCATTGAGATATGGTTGGGAGAATAAGTACTTAAGACCCTAATGATTTGATTTAAGTTTGAAAGGATTTCCTGACAAATAGTGTCACCACAATTGCAAAGCATGAACAATTGTTGCAATTCTAGGTCATGAGGAGCATAATTTTGTTCACATGACTTTAACTTTCTCAACTCATAGGCTATCACTCACCCTTTTTGCATAAGCACACCACCTAATCCTTCTCTTAAGGCATCGATGATTACAAAAAACTAACCTTCTAGATCAAAAACCTTCAATATTAGAGTCATAGTCAACTTCTCTTTAAGTCGATCAAATGCCTCCTGACATCTTTCTAGTTAGTCAAAGCGCTTTCCTTTTCTTTGAAGAGAAGTGATAGGGTGAGTGATCTTATAAAAATTCAACACAAACTTTCTATAATAGCTTGATAACCCCATAAAATTGTGCACTTCATGCACATTTTTTGGTGTTGGCCATTCAAGAATGGCTTTGATCTTTGATGAGTCTACCACAATTCCTTCTGTTGAGATTATATGACCCAGATATTGTACATCTTTTTGAAAGAAAGTACATTTAGAAAGCTTCATATATAGTTTGTGTTCCCTTAGGTATTGGAGAACAAAATGAAGGTGTTGGAAATATTCTTCTTCATTCTTAGAGTATATAATAATGTCATCTAAAAACATTTGAAAGTTGTTTTATGAATTTCTTCATCTTTCAGTGTTAAATGATGATAACTAGATCGTAAATCGATCTTTGAATTTATATTGTTGCTCCACACATCTGATCAAAAAGATCAATACGTGGTAAAGGATACTTATTATTTATTGTTTCTTTGTTAAGCATGTGATACTCTATGCATAGGCACAAGGTACCATCCTTTTTGACAAATATTATTGGTGCTCCTCGAGGTGAAACACTGGGTCAAATTAATCCTTTTTCCAATAGTTCTTGCAATTAAGCCTTAAGTTCCATCAACTCCATAGTGGTCATACGGTATGGTTCTTTTGATATTGGTTTAGAAACAGAAATTATGTCGATCGAGAAATCGAAATATCTTTTTGGGGGTAACCCAAGGAGTTCATTTGGAAAATTATCCTAAAAATATCGAAGGAACAGATAGTTCTCCACAGCAAGTTCTCTTCGATCATCAAGATCTTCTTCTCCAATCCCATGGAGCTTTTGAGATTCATAATACATCAAATCCTCTAGAATGATGAGCTCTTTGAGTTCTAACTTCTCCATTTTGATTGCAAAGAGCTGACACCCTTTCTGCTTGGCCCTTTTTAGTTGCACGGCAGAGATCTGCCTAACCTTGACATCTTTTTGAGTGCCTTGAAGGAAGACCTTGTTTCCTAAGTTGTCTAGACACTCTACTATTTCTGCAAAACAATCCACTTTGGCTCTATGCCTTCATAACCAATTTATGCCTATGATAGCATCATAGGAACCTAAAGGTGCTACATATAGGTTCACTTTGGTTGAGAAACTTGTAAGGTCAACTTTAGCTTCAAACAAGCATTGCTCTACCTAAGATTTTTCTAGTTAACATATTCAATTGACTAGGGTTTAACCATAAATCTAGATCTTCTAGGAAATTTACTTAACACTCTTGGTGTAATAAAAATTTATGTTACACTAGTATCGATCAAAATATAAATAGGAACTCCAAATAAAGTACTTGTTGTCTCTATGGGGGTAATCTGGTACTTCACTTGATGGTTTCCCAAGGCTACATGAATCCTTTGTTGGAAGGTTGCTTGTTGGGTAGGTAAAGGATTTCCTCACTATTGAGCTCCTTGGTTTTTGTTCAAGCACTAGTTTGCATAATGATCACCTCCACAAGAGAAACATCTTCCAAGAGGTCCTCACTTTTCAAAAGGTTTGCCAAAATTATCACTATTCCTCCTCGGATTGTTGTTATTTTTCTTCTCATTCTTAAACTCATTCTGATTATTTCTAAATCCCTTGTCATTTTTCCTTCTCGCTTCCTACATATTATTTTTCTTCTTAAAAGGTTGAGAAGATTGTGACCAATTATATTTTTTACAATTCTTCTCATGATAAGCAAAGATTGACTTCAATTTTTGCTCTTGCTTTATAGCTTTCTCAAGTACTTGATCCCTATTGGTTGGACCATGCACATCAACTTCTCCACCTATCTAGGCATTCAATCCCATGATGAATTTTCTAATTCTAAACCTTTCATCCTTCTAGTACTAGGGTACGTACTTCAAAATACATGTGAATTTCTCCCAATACCTACCACAGACATATCTGCTTTACGCAAATTTTGAAAGTCTATAAGCTTTTGGTTAAAGAAAAGTTGAGGTAACTACCTTGTTATAAAAATGATCATGCAAATTGATCACATGTTAAGCTTAAGGAGCTTAACCCCAATAATATTTTCTTATTCATCTACCATGTGGATGCTTCACTTGTCAACTGATAGGCACCCCAAACTACCTTAGTTACTTCAGAGTAATTTCTAATTTCAAAATATTTTTCCATTTCTATGAGCCAAGCTTCCGCACCATCACCGCTCACTATCCCATCAAACTTGGGTGGCATTACCTTATTCATATCTCTTGACAACTCAAGAGCTAACCGATTCTTCGTTTCATGTTATTAGTTCTAGTGTTAGTATTATTCTCCCCTTGCTCACTATGAGTGATGCGATCATGCCTATTTTCATCTTCCCCTTCTTGGGATACCTCATTTTCTCCTTTCAATTTACTTTGGCCCCTCACTTCCTACTCCAGGGTACCAAGCCTTTCTTTTGTTTCATTTAACATAGACAAAATTTGATCCAATTTAGTCATTGGATTTTCAGAAGGATTTGACACCTCCTGACTTCCTCCAGGGTTTACTCAAATTCACACCATGTTGAATTTACTTCCCCTCACCTGAAGTTCATTTTAAGTGCTTAATTAAATCTTTTTTTTTTTTAGCATTGCACTTAAACAAAAACATCATTTATAACATTATCTACTTCAATACACAAATTCAAAAAAATAGCAAAACTTTACTATATTGTATGTAGTGAATTCCTAGTACATCCTTATTTAACACAAAACTTCTTTGATTTTATGCGACTACTGGTCATTAAATCAAAAAAAAGGTATTTCTTTGTGTTCTTCTTCCCCGTCAGAATCTACCAAGACAAATTTGGAGGGTGGGTATACTCGCAGATACTCTACCATCACCTCCTTTCCTACTCTAGTTGCATCATGACCACAATTGAATGTCATATCACGATGGGCAGATGGTTTACTTAGTTTGACAAAGGGGATAGGAACTATGATCTTCTTTGCCCCTTTTTCTCGTTGTTTTCTTTCCAACCGAATGCTCTTAAGAGCGTCGATAAGAGTTTCATAATCAACAAGCCATACATCTCCCGAGTAGTTGGTATTCTCTTGGAGTTTTACGTCTAGAGATGGTTCCTTCTTAGCCGCTAGGTTAGGTAAGTTCTTAAGTAAAAATTTCCTTTCAATTTCCTTGTTCTTATTCCTGCCATTTTGGCACAAGAACACTTTCAAACATTAGTTAACTATTTAATGTTTAAAAAAAGTTTTCATAGTGAGCTCCTATGTCCATGTGTTGAACGCAATAGCTCTAATACCATATGTAATGTAGTCAACTTTTAAAACTGGATTTACTAAATGAATTAACAAAAAAGTAAATAAAACATGCTAAAAAAATTGATAGTAATCTTGTTTGACTTTCATATAACTTTCGTTTTACATGAACAATAAATAAGTGGAAACTATAATCATTTAAATTTGAAATGCAACAATTTCAATAAGAAAAATTATGATATTCTTCTATTTTATCATTACATAAATGAATTGCATCTAAAACAAACATGTTAAAATACACTAGAAGTGATAAATATTTCCGCATTTGGAATTATGCATTTACCTCACGTCTCAGCAAAGTCGTCTGCAAGAGGGAGAGCATCATCCGAGCACTTTACCTCCAACCACAGACCAGTGGTCCCCTACACACCTTCCATCTAGAAGTGACCCTATCCTTCACGAAGAGTATAGACAAAAAAAACCAACGAATTTATGGCATCTAAGTTCTAGTGTTGTGTCCTACATAACCCAATCGGCCATAGAACTTTAGACAATCCTCTAAGTAAGACCAATCTAATTGGATTATGAAATCTGGAACACTGTGAACTGACTAAATGCAAGAAGAGACTGTTACATCACTTTGACCAAAGTTTTTAACAAAATAAACACTTACATAGGAAATGTAGTTGTGAGTTCACACACCTTTAACTCAACTTGGAAACGACATTTCTCCTATGGTTTAACACTCGGTTGACTCGTTTAATTGTTTATCTAACCTTCACAAGGATTTGAGATCAATCATGTATATCATTCTATAGTTGATAAACTAGGAAAGTTATAGAAAAATACTCTTGACAATGAACATCAGTATTTTGTGCTTGCAATTTCTCAGATCTTGGCTACTACCACGTGTTCATATATTTTTGCAATTATTTCAAGAGTAATATTCTCTTATTTTTCAAACAAAAGGCTTTTAAAACTCTTTTGCAAGTTATAGTACATTCAGGTAATGACATTGACTCGTGACTCTTTATCTATCACTCGAGGTCTTATCAACTCGAAACACAGGTAAATAAGAGTTTTATTCGCTAATATCAAAATAACGTTTTCATAAATATTTCTAGTTTTTCTATGTTTTATCCTTCATCTTAGTTCAAAAACACATTTTAAAATGTTAATAAATGCATATTATATATTTCTTTATGCAAGAATAAATACATTTTTATGAACTCTAAGCCATATTAATCTCTGCATAATAATAATATGATTACTTACAGCCAAAATAACCAATTTAAGCTTCAAACTTAGCATACAAATTTATAAATATATTCAGAATAATCTTTGCATGCTCTTATATATATCAACAAAGTAATTAAAACTCTTGTTTTTAATCATACTATCTCTGATATCTTGTACAAAATTAAATAAAATAATTTAAAAGGTTTCATTCACAGAATATTCAAACTATTCTTTCACTATTTTTGACATATATTCAATATATAAACTCTTAATATATTTTTAAATCTGAAACTTCATCATTATTTTACCAAGAACAAAAGAAAGAACACGGTATTTGAATTCATGCACGTAAAATTATTGTTCTTCTGCACTTTTAAATCCTCTAAGCTCAGCTTCAAGCTCCTGTCAACCTACAATATTCCACGCCTTGCTCACAGCTACAAATAGTTATGCACTCTTTTCACAATAATAATGAAGTGTTGCCTCTCTATATCGTATACTCTGCTCTGTCAATATAGAAATTCTCCTCTCCAAAGCCATCGACTGCTTCCTATCTTCTCTTCACAAATACCAACTCCTTTTCACAACCAAGCGACTACCCTTCCCTGTCGTAAGCTCTGCTCTCCTTTTCACAAATGAAAACTCTCCTCAATGCATACGTGCCTACTCTTTTTTTTCTCAGCGATAGTTCTGTATATTCCAAAACAAATAAAATACTCTTCTTAATAACATGAGACCCCTTATCTCTTCTATCGTGCCATCAAGAAGCATTAAACTCTCTCATCATGCCAAGTATATAGCCATCGATGGTGGCATTAAGCCTCCTCATGAGGAATAAAGGAATTAATTCGATTAGCTTTTATTCCATCTATCATTAACTTGCACTTAAGGCCAGATAACTGCCTTTTAACAGTCGTGTCCTCCCATAATGCAAGTCATTAGCATTAATATTGATAATATTATGTATGTGTGTTTATATTTATACTCGTGTGTATAATTCATTTAAATAATAATCAAATAAACCTTTACAATAATAGGTAAATCATAAAGACAATTAGACACGATATCTCCTCTTGACTATTACAGAAGACTAAATTAAAGATCGAAGATGATTACAACCTAATCATATGACCAAACCACACAAATATTAACTCAACGACAACACAAGGTTGAACTTGACAATTTACTCGAGCTTTGATGCAAAACCTATGTGGGTGTGTGATCGACTCAAAATGGCATTTGCCCATTTGTTTGCCAATGTCTATACTCTTCTCTTCAGTGATACTCTCCCTCTCCTTCCAAGAGGGAAAAACCTACTCCTGCATTCAACTTAGGTCATCAAAATGGTTAGTTCATTAATAACCATGATATCATAATCATTTCTATTCTTTGATCCTTTAACGAAACATTTATAGTGCATTTTAATTATGACCAACCCTCACCCATTTGCCCCCCGCCAACGCCCCTAGAATTAGATATTTGTATTTGATATACTAAAACAAATCTAGCCCTCCACATTCATTCTAAGAACATTTAGATAGCTAAAATATATTTTCATTTTTTTCAAATTTTTACACACGTTTCTAAAGATTGATCTAGAAAAACATATCTAACATAACAACCACCCTCTAAAAGTAGTTTTAACGGTGTTAGTCTTCATATTAATGAAAAAGACATAGCAAATAAAAGTTAATCAATAGAAGAACTTGACCCTCCATAGTGCAGACAAAATTTTCTGATTCCAAGATGGAACATATACATAGATTTCAATGTGAACATCAATCTTTCTTTATTTTTCAACCATTAAACCAATTACGTTATTATTTGCATTTATTTTAATTAATTTAACATTTAGATTTAAAATACACGTGCACACATCATCCTATTAAATCTGAGTTAAACTATACTAAGCATCGTATTGATTTAAGCTAGATCGCACATAGAAATGTTTATTTTCCTTTAAAATAGTTTACGCTCACAATCAACTATAATCTGGAACTGATTTTAAACCAATCTAAATAATCTTAATTGTTAGAATCATAAACAAACAAATTTGTCTTTAGATTCTCCTCAACATATCTAAAAAGGCAGAGCTATTTCCAACCACATGTTGCACATATTCATTGCTCACCATCGACAAAACGTCCCTCGTTTTGAAGAATCAATTATCATTGTTTAACCTTTTTTAGGTGCCATTTGTATTCCAATTATCATTTTTATTTTATACCCTGTTTTTACCAAGACGGTCTTTATTAGTAGTTATTACATTACTGATAGGTTTTCTCATAATTTTTTATAAAATAAATTCCAAAATCTACCCTAAACTAAGACATTCAAACTGAACCTGCAGTATTTATTTAAGAACCAGACGTCCATTGAAAGGATCTTCTCAAAAAGTTAAAAAAACTGATAGATGGCACGAACAAGTTGGACTAAAGGGGGCTTGTATCATATAAAACAGCATACAAATGAATGACCCTTTATTTGGTCAGGAAAGCTCGCAAGACAAATGTTATACTCATCTCAAATACGCTGCCACAAGAAATGCATTGATTCACATAGTAATAATTGTATTGTCCTCAAAATCAAGAGGCCTTGCAATGTTTTCATAGCTCCATGGGATGATTTTTTATCTCAATAGAACCAAAAATGCCAATTGGGAAGTTCAGAGGGTGAAAAGCTTTAAGTGGTGGATTTTCTATATATCATCCTTCCTCCTTCATACTAACAAATGCTTACTGATGCATTTTTAAGTCATGGAGATGTGACTATTTGTAGAAAGTAGCCATCAAAGTGATTTACTCCAACATAGTAAAAACCGCCACAAATGTATATATCTAAACATGTCCAAACAAGCTTCAAGATATAAACCTATAACAGGCTATTAAAGAAATAATATTCATGAACCGCCCAAGTTGAATCCTGAATCCTCTAATGTAATCAAGTCAACACAAGTCATGCTCGAAATCATGCCTTCACATAATCACTGTTTGTGGAATCCCATATCACAGTTCCATCACACAAACATATTTTCTTGTAGTTTTCACCCACACCTGCACTCCGGGCTATCACAGCTGCTGCTATTCCAATCTTTGATTTGTCCTCCCCTTCATACAACACCACTGCTCGACCAATCAAATCTCCAACTTTAAGCATATTCTTGACCCCAGCAAAATTTGCTTCCCCGTTTTCTCCAACAAGCAGCGTACCCAAGTCACCTAGAGCCTGCATTAAAACAGAGAGGGGATATTAAGGTTAGTAAATCAATCAATTATAACCCAAATAAATGAAGATAAATGATTAACATCATATGCAAAAACGATGGTCCTGTGAAAATTTTTAAAGTCTCAATTGAAAAATTAATTGCACATGCTTAAGCGGCACAGTTCACTCACATTTGAGATGCAAACTTTTTGACCAATTAGAATGCCATACAAGAAACTCTCTCATTAGAAATTTATATTACTGAGAAAATATTAAGTCTATTTGATAACGACAAAGAATTTCTATTGATCTTCCCTCTTCAATCATAGATCATTAAATGCATGTTTCAAGTATATTCAGCGCTGAAGCAATTCTACTCAGTTAAAAATCGGCATTCACACACCCATGAATTTGATACCTGCTGAGAAAATGCTCGACATATAGTAGCAAGAAAGGACATACACAGGCATAAGAGAGAGAGAGAGAGAGAGAGAGTATTTACAAGGAAATCCAAGCAGTCTAGACGATAAGGCAGTAACATATTCACATGCATAAGCATATAGAGAAAAGGCCAAAAAAGAAACGAATAAAGGGAGATAAGAGCTCAGTAAACTGTAAACTGATTTCCATAATTTCTTGTATGACTGCAACCCAAATTTGTGCTTAAACTCCTGCTTAGAAATTATATTGTATTGCAAGAAAAAGCTCCTCTATGGTAGTCTTCATATTATCTTAGACACGATCTGACATACTTGAGATTCTTGACTGAGCAGCAAGAAAAAGCTCCTCTATGGTAGTCTTCATATTATCTTAGACAGAATCTAACATACTTGAGATTCTTGACTGAACAGCAAGAAAAAGCTCCTCTATGGTAGTCTTCATATTATCTGAACAGCAAGAAGAAGCTCCTCTATTGTGGCCTTCATATTATTAAATTTTTACTCAATATGTAATACATGGCTCAGTATTCCTAGAAAAAAAGGGCATTGACTGGATAAAATGGCATTTAAGAGGTTTAAAGTGTACGATTCAAAAGACAATTTAAAAGATCACAATCACATCCTGGATGAGAGTACAGCATTTTCAAGTTGGTATTCTTTATTAATTATAGAGGACTAGAAATTCTATATGAAATTGTGAACGATAGGAGTTTTAAATGTGATAGTCCCAAGAAGTATATGCTGTGAATCTGAGCCTTTATTTTCCATGTTCAGGCATCTCTAAGAAAGTGCAGATAAGATGAATGTGGTTGTAGCTGCTTACAGAGTTTTCCAATTGTTTTCTGCAAGTATTTTTCTTGTATAATAGCTGACCAAATAGAGTGGGGCAAATGTAGGAGATTTGAAGCAGCTTTTCCGGCTAGTGCCTCATTGAAAGAAATAAGATTCTGAATGTCCCATCTTCAAATTTTAGGTGACAAATGACTGTCCAAGCAATCAAACGAATATAAAGGTTTTTTGTGTACCTTGCCAAAGAAGAGTCCTTTGAATCTTTCACATCTTTGTGATATATCAAGAGTGTTAGTGTTTTAATTCACACCTTTTAGTGTGACACAATGGAACAAATATGCGATAAAACTGCTCTTCAAATTAGAAGGGGAAGCTCTCTATAAAGTAAAAACTAACCTAAAACTGAAAATATGTATTTGCAATTTACAACTTTTACAATAATTTTTGAGGTGGTTCAAATTTATGCTGCATAAAATGTAGATGGATATCCTTTTTGGTTTTTCCTAGGATAAAATGCTAAGATGCTATTCCAACAGAAACAAATTGTGCTCTAGGTGTCTTTGAGATGGATGTTGTTCATACATATGATGGCAATTCAGAAATTTCAATATGTGGTGAACAACGGGGTTTGTATAAGACTAACTTGACATTGCAAGGTATGGAGGATCACTTGGTGGTTAAGGAGATCATAGCTGTACATACACTTTCTAAATCAACCCTTGAAGAAAAGCATGATGTAGAAGATTCTACTCACTACTTTGATGGTGACCCTTTGATGGAGCATGATAATGACCTAGTTTCCACACATGGATGTAATGAAAAAGAGGCCGTGAAGGAAGTTGATTTGGAGGTGCACATTTATGAAGGCCAAACAGAAATTTTGCATGGAGTTGATGGGTCTCATAAGTCACATCACTTGGAAGGACAATTAAAGGTAAACGAAGGTAAGATTGTGGCAGCCCTGGCTCATTTTGATCATGTTCATAAGATGATGGCAGGTTTGTGTTGTAAGGCTCTAGGGAATCATGCAGATTTTGAAGGCATATCTCTTGATGTCTTGCACGAACTCAAGGAGGCTTTGGTGGTAGTGAAGTCAAACTACCTACACTTACTTGTGGATAGAGATCATCACCTCACACTTGGGTGAGATATACTCAGATGCTTTGCAAACAAAAGAAGATGAGGTGGACAAGCTCACCCTTGAGCTTGAGGATGCATGGATTCTTTGAGAAGCACTCAAAGGGCTCTTCCAGAATTAGAAGATCATGAGGATAAGCTTTGTTGGAAGATGACAAAGACTGGAGACATGGAAGGACGTAGAGGATTCCATGATGAAACCATTTGTACACATGAAGATTTAGCTTGCAGCCATGGGACAAAAATTATGGCACATGACACGCTTGATTTTCCATTGAAAACATCTCTTGGACCAGCACTAGACGATGGGCAATTAGCAAAGGATGAAGACTTGTTTGAGTCCCTTGAAGGCACTGCAAAGAGGTATAACATAAGTTCTGATTTTTTGTTTTATGACAGCAGTCATATTTCTGTGCATAACCATGAGATTGCACCTATGTCACATGAGGGGAATGGTGTTGAGGGATCCCCCAATGTTGGCACTCTAGATGTGAGTTGCAAAAATGAGGAATGTATGGTGGGTCCAAGCCACAAAAGTTCTGGTTTTGCATATCATAGTAGGGAAGATGTGAAGACAAGGGTGGTTGCAAAGAGCTAGGAGAGCAAAGTTGTTGGCTGCCCAAACTAAACAGCACTTGCAAGAGATCAAGGAACGTTGTAAGTTGTAACCATCTAGATCATGCAAGGCAACAAAGGGAATCATATCTTAGATCACTATTTCTTCCAAGGGAAGAATGTGTTAAATTTGAGCATGCAAGGGATGAGCCTCTTGAGGTCAACAAGGAAGGAGAACATTCAAATTTGGGTGAACATGAAAAGAGGTATGATTCAGAAAATTTTGTTTATACACATAGTTTATATCATGAGGATCATGATGTTGAACATGTTTGTCATTGATGTCAAAGGTACAGTGTTTTGTTTATTGAAAAGAGAATTGGAATGAAATATTGCTGCTGACTATTTATCAGATCGTCATTATTTTTAATATGATGTTTAGTTGAGGTGCTTACTTGCTTGCTTGACCTACTTGAGCTTCTTCCCTGTGAGCTTGAGCTGCTTGCTTTCGTTCTTCAGCTAGTTGGTTGCCTAGTTGAGCTAGCTGGATGTCTAGTTGAGCTGTTTGGCTATCTACTTGAGCTTGTTGCTTGTCTGCTTCAGCTCCCTGTCAGCATTTGTGCCATCTCAGCATGCTTTGTCAGCAGGTTGAATATTCTTCAAAGGAAATTCTTTTTGTGGGGTCTGTTTATTTACCTCTATGCATCGATAACTTCAGGTTTATATTTTTAGAGGCAAAATGAATTTGAGGCGGCTAATCCTCTATGCTGCGATGGCCTTAATATTTATTTCTCTGACTTGTTTTATGTGGCGATGGCTTCACACAGAAAATCATTCTTTTTATGGCATGTGTAGTATTCAGGGGTTCAAGTAGTGATGCATTTCTTTTTCTAAGAAATTCTGAGCATTTAAATTATTTGTTTGCAAATTCTAAGGACGTGGACCTCTTTTTATAAGTGCAATCTTTCTAACGGAGATGAATATACGTCGGCTCATATTTTCCTTCCTTATGCGTAGCTTCAGAAATTTATAAGGGCGGCTCTATGAGTAAATGGACTTCAGACGATTTTCTTTTATTCTTTGTCGATTCTCTTTGTAATGGTGACAACTTTCATATTTTCAGGTGGCATCTATGTTTGTCTTTACTTGCCCTCGCTGCATTTATTCTCAAAAAATTAACACTGGATTTATTGAGGAAGTTGTGTGGATGTAGTATAGACATGGCTCAGAAATTACTTCAACAATTTTCATAAGATCATGCTTATGAAGCTATTCATGCTGCTTGTTCTATTTTTATAAAAAATTTGAATAGCTATGCATTTATTTTGGAGAGTAAGGTTATTGCCATCACTTACCGGGCCGTTTAAAACATGAAATAGATTCAATGCCATCGTTTTGGGAAATTTGCCATTTTTCTCATGTGACGGGTCTTCTTTTGACCGAAAACGGCTTCTTCTTTGCCAGGCCTATAGGTGAAGGTGTTTTTTGATGATTGCCTTCATTTTTCGATGTGTGTGGTATCAAAGCGAATGTGTGCTTCATAATATTTTAGCTATCGTTTTTGTGACTGACAAGCTGGTATAGCGGAGTTACTTGTATATTTTTCATGACATTATTGGTATTATAGGGTGAATGGTGCGAAGGGGTGAAGATGTAATTACATTTGCAATAATCATGTGGTTCAAGCTTCTGGTCATGAAAGCGTTGCAGTGCTTTTGGTATTTTTGTTGGATGCTGCCATAAAAAGTTTGCTTCGAGCTTGTGAAAGAAAAAGTAGCATGTGTCGAATGGCATAACTGTGTGAGTGTGTTGGATTGTGAAGCCTATGAAAGACATGTCTTTGGTGGGAGATGTTGTCATATCAGCACCTCTAATTTTTCATCGGCCTTAGAAACATAGTTGAAACTACTGCCACAAGTGGATGCAAGTTGTAGAAAAGTTTGGGATTTGTAATGAAGTTTCATATGTGCGTTGCTATTGTTGAAGAGGATGAGGTGCCTTAAATTTTGTTGCATCACTTTAGCGTGGTCAGTGTAAAGTGAGAGTATTGGGAATCTGTTCGAGTCTTTTGGAGTGTTTTTCTTTTCAAAGAATTAGTGAAGTCAATGACTAAGGCGCTCATAGGAGATAACTGCAGTGTTGTTTATTTCTGAGTGTCTGCTCACTATTTTGAAGGCTCTATAATTTAGGTTTGATCTAAACAAGGATATCAGTATATGGAATTGAGAGGTTGAGCAAAAAATTTCAGTGCTTGAACAATGGACTTGAAAGCATGTGTTTTGAATCAAGGATTTTATAGTACTGGAGTTGGTGCTTCAACATCTTGGAGTTGGTGGTTCAAGGAGAGTTGGTGCTCTCAGTAAGTTGGTGCTCACTTATGTAAACTGGGTTGGTGCCCATTTGATTAATGAAAGTTTTAATCTGCCGTGGTTCTTTACCCGCAAGGGTTTTCCACGTTAAAAACTGGTGGTCAATTTGCTCCTTATTGCACTTGCTGTTTTGATTTCAATTTTGAATGGTTTTAAGTTTTAAAAAGTTGAAATACTGATTCACCCGCTACCCCCCCCCCTCCCCTCCCCCCGGCTCTCAGTATTTCCTGTGTGCTCTTCAATTGGTATCAAAGCGTGGTTCCTCAATTTGTAAGCTTAACCTTTTGGAGGTTGGTCCTAATTGCACACATGGGTTCAAATGAAGGTTTTCCTACAAACAGAGCTCCTTTGTTCGATGGCTCTAACTATGCATTTTGGAGTGTTTGAATGCGTACTTATATTATGTCTTGGTTTTGATGTCTGGACAAGTGTTTCATCTGGTTACACAATTCCTTCAACTCCTCCGACAGATGCAGATGGAAAGAAAGCCTTTGAAAACAATACAAAAGCTATGAATGCTATCTTATGTGGTTTGTCAGAAACAGAATTTGTGAAGGTGATGCATTGTGATACTGCTCATGAGATTTGGGATAAATTGCAAAAAACATATTAAGGAGATGATAAGGTTAAACACGGAAAGCTCCAAACTCATAGAGGACATTTTGAGAGACTCAGGATGCAGGAAGATGAAAACATTGCTGCTTATTTTCTACGAGTAGGTGAAGTTGTCAACACTATCAAAGGTCTAGGAGAGAAGATTGAGGAGACTTTTGTTCAAAAAAAATCTTAAGGTCTCTACAAAGGTTTCAGCGATTGAAGAAATGAAGGCGCTTGACAAGTAGACGGTTGATGAGCTTCATGGCATTCTAACAGCGTATGAGATGAGGACAAACTCTGTTTCTTCATCCAAAAGGGAGGCAACCTTCAAAGTTTCAAAGGTAGGTAAAGACAAAGAGGTTGAATCAAGTGAAGGTTCTGATGAAGTTTCTAATTCAAAAGAGGCACATTTTATGAGGAAGTTAAAGAAAGGTTCATGTAAATATAAAGGGAGGTTGTCTTTTAAGTGCTTTAATTGTGGTAAGGTAGGACATTTTGCAGCTAAATGTCCATATGCAAAGAGTGAGAACAACTATGAAAAGAAGCCTAAGTTTAACAAAAAGAAGTACAAAGGAAAAGAGAAAAAGTTTTAGAAATTTAAAAAGAGTCTCTATTCAAAGGGTGGAAGTAGTTCATCCGATGTTAGTGATGAAGAGTCTTCATGTGAAGAGATCTTGTTCATGGCCAAAGAAGAAGTACACACTGAAAATCATGAACAAGAAGATCATATTGATGAAGAAAAGGAGAGGTCGACCTTGAAGAAGAATTGATAAGTGCTCTTAGTGAAATTAAGAAACTTAGAAAGAAAAAAAAGAACTTCAAGTTGCTGCTACAAGAAAAGAGTGATGCAAAAATGAAGACAACTCAAGCCCTTGAACAAGCAGAAAATTTGATAGTTGATTTGAAGGTTCAGGTTGAAGAGGCAAAGAGAATAGAAGAAATCAGAAATCAGCTTAAGGTAAAAGAGGAGAATGTTGAAAGACTTGAATATGAAGTTATTTCACTTAGAAACATAGACAAATCTTCAAAACAGCTGAGTGAAAAGAAGATAAATCAGAAAATTTTAATGTCCTTGGACAAAATTATAAATGCTTAGAAGGGTCCTAGTGACAACGATGGAGTTGGATTTGAAAAGGGTGACTATTCCATGTCTACAAAAGTGGGACAGCAGAAAATCAATGATGATAGCACAAAGAACTCTACATCAAAAATCAAAAATGATACTTTTCAGCATAGTTTGCAGACTCTTCGGACTCGCCGCGGACTCGGGAGTCCGTGGCCTAGCCGAGTCGACTCGCCGCGGACTCGGGAGTCGAGTCTAGGAGAGTCCTAGGTCGGGACTCCCGAGTCCTGAGGTCGGACTCGGGAGTCCCGACCCAAGACTCTCCTACGCGGCTGAGTCTTAAAATGGGTTAAAAACCCATGTTTATTTTTATTTTATTTTTCATTTTGACACTCTCAATTGTGAAAAACAGGTCTGCAAATTGATTTGGGGTTGATTGAAGCAAGGAGAACGAACTAAAAAGATCAAAATAGAGCCAGGTAAGTGATCTAACAATTCTTTTTTTTTGTTTTCTTGCATTCAAAATCAAAAAAATCAAGAAAAATACGGGGAAATGCTGCCAAATTTTTTTCTATTTTCCTTAATAGCCTAATTCTTACTGTTTCTAACTTGGTTTTGTATTCTTTTTTTTTTGCAAATGTTTGAAACTTTGAAATTTTGAATCACATTTATTTGCTGATTTTTTAGCAAACCCTAGCTGATTTTTTTTTTTCCATGTTGAACTTGAAACAGTAATGTCGTCTTCAAATCCAAAGGGATTGAAAAAAGACCCTGCATGGAAGTATGGAATTCCAGGAAATAAAAAAGGTGAAGTGACATGTAATGAATGCCAGAAATGGATGACAGGAGGAATAAACAGATTAAAATACCACCTTGCTAGAATACTTGGGCAAAATGTGGAGGGATGCAAGAATACTACTCCTGAGATTACTAGAGAGATGAAGGCCCTTCTTGCTGAATATGAGCTTAAAAAAGAGGAAAGACAAAAAACAAAGGATGCCCTAGCAGCAGCGATGAGTGGATCCCAATCCCATTCTACACCATCTATGCCCCATGGTGCTGCAAGTCCAAGCTTCCGTGCTCCACATTCATCTTTTGGTGAGAGTCCTGATGGTTCCTTTTCTACTGCTAGTGCTAGTCAGGGTCCTTCATCAAGTTCAAATTATTTTATTCCACGTAATGTTCTAGGAGCACAACCTTCACTTGAAGGTACTGGTTGGAATAAGGAAAAGCATCAAGAAGCTAGGATGGCTGCTGCAAACTTTTGGTACTACAATAATCTACCTTTCAATGTTGCAAACAGCCCATATTGGGAAGGTTTGGTGAACGCCCTTACAGTTGCAGGAAAGGGGTTTACGACCCCATCATCTAGAGATTTGAGTGGGCCATTGCTAGAGGAAGCCGTAAAGAATACACGGCTTGTGGTTGATGAGCAAAAGAAATTTTGGCGAAGAAAAGGTTGCAGCATTTTATCTGATGGGTGGACAGATGGACGAAATAGAACTCTCCTTAACTTTTTAGTGGCCTCTAATGGTGGATTGGTGTTTCTAAAATCAATAGATGCCTCCCATGAAGTTAAAAATGCTGAGACTTTATGCAATCTATTAGATGGGGTGGTCCAGGAGGTTGGAGTTGATAGTGTTGTCCAAATCATCACGGACAACGCAGCTGCATATGTAGCTGCAGGTAGACTACTTATGGAGAGGTATCCCACAATTGCATGGTCTTTGTGTGCTGCACATTGCTTAGACCTATTGCTAGAGGACATTGGGAAGATTTCATGGGTCAAAAGAGTGGTTGAAGATGCAAAAAGTGTTACAAAATTTATCTACAACCATACTTGGGTGCTTTCTTTGATGAGGAAATTCACAAATGGCAAGGACCTTGTGCGACCTGGAGTGACACGATTTGCTAGCCACTTCCTCACATTGCAAAGCATTCTTGGTGCCATTGGTCATCTCAAGCAAATGTTCGTGTCCGATGCTTGGAAGGAGTCCTCATTTTCCAATAGACCTAAAGGGGAGAGGATTGTTGCCATAGTTTTTGATGAGCCATTCATCAAAAATGGAGAGGAGTTGATGGGGGTAAGTAGCAATCACACAAAAAAAAATTATACATGATAATCTATTTGCTGTTTTTATTTTTTGAGGGGTTAATTTTGTTATAATTTAACATTTGTTTTCATTTTTTTAGGTGACTGAACCTTTGGTGAGGGTTCTTCGTATTGTGGATGGAGATGGCATGCCAATGGGTTTCATCTATGAGGCCATGGATAGGGCCAAAGAGGCCATATCACGTTACTATGGCAGCAACAAAAGGAAATATGAAATCATATGGTGCATCATTGATCGGAGATGGACACACCAACTCCACCAGCCGATTCATGCCTTTGCCCACTTCTTGAATCCTAAGTTCTACTTCTCGGACACATTTAAGGCGGATGAGGAGGTCATGGAAGGTCTTGTCATATGCATTGATAGGATGGTGCCTAATCGTGAGCTGAGAGATAAAGTGCTTGATGAGTTGGAGGTGAGATTTGTTACATCTTATTTATGAATTTGCAATGTTGAGCCTTGACTATCTATGAATTTTCTATATTTGATTTACTTTTTCTTTTATCTATTCAAGGTCTACAAGGGTGTAGAAGGGAGACTCTTTTCCTCCTAGCAAGCAATTGAAAGGAGAGGAAAACAACAACCAAGTAAAAAATGAAATTAGAAACTTGATTCTTACATATAGATTGTTTACTTTATTCTTATTTCTTAATACTTATATTTTTTAAACATGTTTTTGTAGATCTATGGTGGGAGAACTATGGTGCTAGCACACCAAATCTTCAAAAGCTAGCCATACGTGTCTTGTCACAGCCATGCAGTGCTTCTGGGTGTGAACGCAATTGGAGTTTATTTGAGAACATTCACACAAAGAAGAGGAACAGGTTGACTCAGCAGCGCCTAAATGATTTAGTTTTTGTTCGGTACAACCTTCGCCTTCGAACTAGAAAGGTGGAGGGTGTTTCACACGAGTCCATCGACTTGGATGACATTGATCCATATGGTGAATGGACTATTGATGAACAAAATGATGAGGTTGATGTCTTCCTTACTAATGAGGATCTTGCTGAATTAGAGAGAGCAGCAGCAGAAGAAGAAGAAGCAGCAAGATTGGATGCCATGGAGGACGACGAAGACACATTTGAATATCATGTTTCCCCTGCTCGATCTCCTAGTCCTCGTTTGGATACTATAGCACGGGCACCTTCTAGTTCTAGGCCTCCAAAATTGAGTACCATTGGGAGGGGAAAGAGGAAGATGTAGATTACATGTGGTTGTTAATGTTTTCCTCTTTTTGACATGATTATATGTAAACATTTATAAACTTATGATGCTGTTATACATTGAAACTATGAGTATTTGATGACTATGAATGATGAAATTTCAATTATTGAGTGTTTGATGATCATATGACGTGTAATCTTTGAATTATGAGTGTTTGATAATCAAATTAGGCTCTTATGTTCTCTAAATGCATTAATTTGTCCTTGCTTTTTGCAAAACTACGGTTTTTTGTTTGCCGAGTCCTAGCCAAGTCGTTTCCCGAGTCCATGCCGAGTCCCGAGTCCGAGTCATATTTTTGGGCTGCCGAGTCCGTGGCAAGTCCGAGTTTGCAAACTATGCTTTTTAGAGGCCTCCTATCTCTAGACAAGCATATATGACCAGGTTTAACACTTCTTTCTTTTATGGTATTGTTTCTCTTGCAATCGTTTTGGACATAGAGCAACCAACTGTAGAGTGTTTGCAAAAAATGATTTCAGATTTATGAGTAGAAATTCTTCTGCTCCCTTGAGAAATTTCAATGTAATATGTTATAAGTGCAATAACTTTGGTCACACTGCAAGAGTTCGTAGAAGTGGTATGGCAGATTTTTCTATGAAGAACAAGAAGGTTGAGAAAGTGGGCAAAGCAAAAGAGATTGCTAAGGTTTGGAGGAAGAAGGAAAAAGAAGTTTATGTTGAGACTTTGATTGTGCAAACAACCTTTCATGCTCTAAATGAAAGAGACAAAAGGTATATTGATAGCGGTTGTTCTAGGCATATGACTGGAGACAAGAGTAAGTTTCTCACTCTCAAGAGGACTAATGGAGGTAAAGTAAAATTTGGTGACAAACATCTGCAAAAGTTTCAGGTAAAGGTACACTTGTTTTGGATGATGGTAAGACCAAAGTTGAGAATGTTTTATATGTAGAAGGTCTGAAACATAACCTTTAAGTGTGAGTCAAATGTGTGATCAAGGACACACTTTAGTTTTCAAATCATATTGTTGTGAAATTAGTAAAGATGGTAAACATATTGTAGATGCAAGTAGGGCTACTAACAATCTGTACATTCTTGATGATGTCAAAAGTGAAAAGTGTTGTTTGAGTCAGGTAGATGAAGGTTGGCTATGGCATAGAAGGATGGGACACATGAATTTTGATAGTCTTATTCAGATCAGCAAAAAGGAAACTGTTAGAGACATGCCAAAGCTCACTAAACTTTCAAACATTGTATGTAGAGAATGTCAATTGGGAAAACAAAAAAAAAAAAGCTTCAAGTCAAAGGAGTATTCTAGCACAAAGCCTCTTGAGTTGATTCACACTAATTTGTGTGGGCCAACTAGAACTAGAAGTATGCAAGGTGAGAAGTATTTTATGCTTTTAATTGATGATTTTTCAAGAATGACTTGGATTGCATTTTTGAATGAAAAAACTGAAGCACTTGAGAAGTTTAAGGCTTTCAAAGCCTTAGTAGAGAATGAGAAGGGTCTGAAAATTAAATTGATCTGCCGTGGTTTTTTACCCGCAAGGGTTTTCCACGTGAAAAACTAGTGTTCAATTTGCTCCTTATTGCACTTGTTGTTTTGATTTCAGTTTTGAATGGTTTTAAGTTTTAAAAAGTTGAAATATTGATTCACTCCTAACTAACCTTCACCATCCCCACCCTCTCAATATTTCCTATGAGCTCTTCACATGAGTTACTTCTTTTAGAGAGCCCATTGAAGGCTCAAATCATAGATGTGGATGGGATAGCTGAGCATACACCTTTTAGACCAATCAACGATGTGATGTATACATGTATAGGTAGTGGCATTGGTGGTTCAGATTTGGTTGAGCCTTTGGTCACTCATGAAGAACTTGAGGAGTTCACTTGTGATGAGACACAATCCCATCATATTGATGTCTCTTTGGTAAAGCATGAGGCTGGCCTACTTTTAGGACTTATGGAACACATCATGGATGCAAATTTGAATGAAGATATTATGGGAAGGTATGATAACTGTTTTAATTTTCTGATTTGGAACAATAATCTTTGGGTTATGCATAATCTTGAGTTGGCTGCTCCTATTCATGAGGATGATAGTAAGAAGTCTACTTCTACTATTGGCACTCATTTGGGAGACAAACATAAGGTCTCATTTGTGTGTCCAAGACACAAGAGGACCAAGTTAGTATAGCATGTCATGAGAGAGGCAAAGAAGATTCAAAGTATGTGGCATATGAGGAATGAGCCTTTTATGGTGGCCAAGCAAGTGGAGCAGTCAGGTTTGAGGTATGATTCAGAATTCCTTGTTTGTACACGTGGCTTGCTTTATGAGGATTTGGTATCACCTCTTTTGGAGAGCCATTTGAAGGCTCACATCATAGACTTGGATGGCATTATGGAGCATACACTTGGTGGATCAGCCACTAGTGCCAAATGTTCACATGGAGAGGGAGCCATAAGTGATTCAGTTTGTGGTGATTGTGATGTCCCCTACCTTGGTTTTCCCTAGAATTCGCCTATTGATCAAAAATTGCAGCAAATTAGGGTTAGGGTTTCACCTTATTAAATAAATATCTTTTTAATGAAGTAATCTTGGATTGGGGTCCTGCATTCACCACATGAACACTATATGCAAATATTCATATATGCATTTTTAGGGTTAGACAATTGCATTATATCCATAGATGATTAACAAAGCAAACATATTAGAATTGTGGGGAGAAGGGACATGATGGGTCCGTCCAAAGCCATATGCCAAGCTTAAGAGGGTGTATACCATAGCCCTCCCCCTTGGTGACTTGTATCTACTTTCCCCATCAAGCCTCGACTCCCAGAAGACACTTGCCAACTCATGGGATTGAGCGGGGATCATAAGTGGTTACTCAGCTCTCTAAGTAAGTGCCCTCTAGTCCTAGGAGCCATCACGGACACTCTAGGATGGCAACTTACTAGCCTCGCTTACCTACTCTAGCCTAGGCCCTTCCCACAAGTGGATTGCAGACAGTCCAATACATTTCTAATTCTAGCATAGGAAATAATACATTAACTATTCTTACTATCTTATATATCATATGCATATACATGTAAACAATAGTTGGCAAAAAATACACCTGAATATATGCTTATATCTGATTTACTTCTGATTGTATATATATTTCTGATATACTTCTGATTGTGGATATATTTCTGACATAATGGTTTATTATATTGAATCGCACATATCCCTTTGGATCTGTTGTGCTCTCTTCTCTTCCTCTTTCCTTGGCGTATATCTTGCTAGTAATCAATGCCTTTGTTGCACTCAAGTGGCCCACTCTTATACCTTTCCCCGTTGATGGACGTGCCTTTTCATATCATGTCTCCATTTAAAAGACATGTCTCTCTTCCTTGACTAGTCGCAGCCTTAGGATAATTAATTACATTAATATTATCCTTGCTTGGTCGCCAAGTCTTCATTAGTTTGCTGTATTATAATCGTTTATCCTTAAATATTAATTCGATTGACTTCCTGTTGATACGGGTTGACTCTTATTTGAGCAATTGGATTCCAACAATCGGGTTTATCTTTGCGGGGCCATGACAATGATTCATTGGTCTTTCTTGAAGATGAAGAGTTGGCTAATAACGAAGTGCAACCTTATCATCACATTGATTCTTTGGTAGCGTTGGAGGCTGCCCTATTTCAAAGATTTGTGATGCATGCCATGGAGACACTTGCCTTAATTGGGCATACTTGGGAGATGAAGCTGCACTTTGACATAAGGTATGGAGATATTGCTATAATGTTTGGTTTTAAGTTACTAATGCTTGTGTTCCAGCTGGACTATGTCATAGGGATTGGACAAAAGCATGAGGATCTTGGCCTTCCTACCCTAGTTCATGAGGATCCACTCCATACTTTGCTAGGCGATGGTTGTTCTGCCTTATTGCAGATGGATATCCTACAGCCCACTTGGAGGACAGCAGTTGTTTGGGTATTTTGGAGAGGTTAGGATCATCACTCCATCATTGGGGAATGGCGTATGAATGATACTCTATCATCACATGACATTGGCGATGATACTTGCATTCACTTGGGTCCAATTTTCAGTTGGGAGGTTGTTCTTCTGATTTATATCAGCAACATAGGAGGGGCTGACATGTTCTATGCACCTACGAGGGGCATCTTGCACATTCGTGAGGAATCCTTTGAAGTTGGAGAGTCATTTGGTGTTGATGGTTCCTTGAGGTACATCTATCTCCTCAAATTTAATACATATGGTAGTGTGATGATATAGGATCGAGGTGGTGGTATGCTTGTCATTGCTTGAGGACAAGCAATTTCGGGAAGAGAGGATTGTAATGTCCCTTCTCAAAGCGAACAAGGAAAAAGCAAAAATAATATTTTATTATTTTTGAATTTTGGGGCCTTGGAAAAATAGAAAAATATTCTTTTTGGCCTAAATAATTTTTATTTGATGTGGAGATGATAGGAAAAGGGTTTATGTTAGTTTTATGATCAGATGTAATGCACAGAAAATTAATTCAAAAATCAGACACAAAACACAGCAGATACCTGGGAAAACCCTCCACTTGAGGGAGAAAAAACCCAGCAACAATATATCACTTATATATTGAATCTCAACAACAATTATCTCCTTACAAGAGGCCGATATGAAGGCCTAAATATAAGCACTAAAAATATGATGCAACACAGAAACACAATGAAGTAATTTGCTGATGAAATCTCAGCCTTCTACTATGTCGATCTGCCTTTGATGAAGAACTCGCACTTGATAAAAAATGGAATAAGTCGATGATGAAACAATGAGACATCACCAAGTATATATACAATGTGATGGAGGAAGACGTGCCCTTTCAAAAACACAAGTTGGCCCAGCATAGAAAGATGCACCCCTCCAATAAGATCGCGACCATGCAAGAGGTCAGCCTTATTAGTAATTCGTGCTTCTTCATTAATTCATGCCATTCCAATAATTAAATATAGTAACCAAGGATTACGCCTCTTCAATAAATCGATGTCACATAAATTAAATAGCCCTAGGCTATCATTTAATTTATCATCATGAAGTAAGGAGATCGGTTGGAAGTGGAGAACGACGCTACATAACATCAACACTCCCTCTCAACTAAGGAGAACACTTCCAGTTGCATAAGACATATCACCTCATCGTGATGTCTACCACAATGGCTACACCCATATGTGGAAAAGAAAGCTATCACATCATCGTGATATCAACCATCATGGCTACACCCATGTATGGTATGTACAAGTGTTCATCACTTAACGTGATGTTGTCACCTCATCGTGACGTTCACCATGGCTCTCCCAAAGGGTGAAACACAAGTACAAGAAAATCATCACAGACTCTCTCACGTGATGCTGTCATGGAGTCACACACATGACATCCACCATGGCTCTCCCAAAGGGTGGAAACAAGAGCTTTCACCTCAAATCTCAAAAGAGAAATGCATTAATAAGGGCTTGCACCTCAAATCTCTCTCAAAAGAGAAATGCATTAAAGAGGATCACTGATACTGAGACTCCTTCTCAGTTAGGGCTTGATTCTCCACCATACCAAACTTGTCTAGAAAGTACACTAACTTTATTCTGGAGAGAGGCTTGGTGAGAATGTCTTTCATCTGCTCATCAGTGCTAATATACCTCAACTGAAATTGCTTTCTTCAATACCATATCTCTGATATAATGGTATTTGATTTCTATATGCTTAATTCTGTCATGAAACACAGGATCGACAGAAAGCTTCACACAGCTCTGGTTATCACAATGAATGATAGTAGGCTCCATTGATTTCCCAAACAATCTTGCAAGGAGCTTCTGAAGCCACACTGCTTCCCGAGCTGCCACACAAGCTACAATATACTCTGCCTCTATTGTACTCAATGCTACAGATGACTACTTCCTGCTGCACTAGGATATCATCGCAGACCCCAAACTGAAGCAACATCTAGAGGTGCTCTTCTGATCAGTGACACACCCTGCCCAATCAGAATCAGTATAACCATGCAACTTCAAATCCACACCTGAAGAATATTTCAACCCATATCCAACTGTGCCACGCAAGTATCTCAAGATATGTTTCATTGCAACAAGATGTATCTGCCTTGGTTCACACATGAACTGACTGAGTGCACTCACTACATAGCAGATATCCGGTCTAGTGTTGACTAGATACATCAATGATCCAATCATCTGCCTGTACATCGTAGGATCCACCAAATCTGAATTAGCTGCAGACTCCTTCAACTTATGTAGGTTGGTCTCCATAGGTGTAGACACGGATTTGCAATCCATCATACCAAATCTCTTAAGTATATCAATAGTATACTTCCCTTGACTTAGAATCATCTCGTCTGGATTTTGCCAAACTTCTAAGCCAAGGAAGTAATGCATGAGACCAAGGTCCTTCACTTCAAACTCAAAAGCCAACTCCTTACATTTGATAATGAGGTGTTCTTTTCCAGTAAGAATCAAATCATCAACATACAAAACCAAAATCAATGCTTCACCATCAATTACCTTGAAATACAGATTTGAGTCAACATCGTTCTTGGAGAAGCCCAAGCTTAACAGGTAACGATCAATCCTTTTGTACCAAGCACGAGGAGCCTACTTAAGACCATACGAGGCCTTCTTCAGCCTGCAAACATGAGACTCCTTCCCATGTACTTCAAATCCATTAGGTTGCTCGATATAAACTTCTTCCTCGATTACACCTTTCAGAAAAGTTGTCTTCACATCCATCTGATGAATCTTCCATCCTCTAGATGCAGCAATGGCAATGATGGTTCTGACAGAAGTATAGCGAGCAACAAGAGCAAATGTTTCTTCATAGTCAACTCCCTCTTTTTGTGAAAATCCCCTAGCCACGAATCTTGCCTTGTTCTTCTCAATGCTCCCATCAGTCGCATGCTTGATCTTGAAGAGCCATTTTGAAGATACCACAGATTTGCCTTCGGGTCTAGGAACGATGTCCCAAACATCATTCTTGAGAATTGACTGATACTCCTCTGTCATAGCATCTCTCCAAACCTGTTGACTAGAAGCTTCCTCAACATTGGAAGGCTCGGACTCAATAATCTAACTCATCAAAGCAACATAACTGGAGAACTTGTGAGGTCTCTTACTTTCTCTAAAGGTTCCTCTTGGTGTTGCAAACCTTTCTACCTCCTGCATCGTTTGCCTAGCCCAAAGAGGTCTTTTTCTCCCAATCACAATATCGGTAGGCCCATCAGTAGGTTCCAAGGGCTCAACTGGATCATCATCTTCCTTCGGTTCTGAAGTCTCCCTCTGAATCTCAGGAGTATGGTCAACTTCCATATCCTGAGGAGACTCTTCATTATGAATCTCTATATGAGTACCCTTAGATCTTCTGAATGCAACATCTTCCTCAAATGTGACATCTCTACTGATCTCAATCAACTTCTGGCCTAGAATGTAGATTATGTAGGCTTTTAATGTTTCACTGTAATCTACAAATATCCCCTTCTTGCCAGAAGGCTCCAACTTTGTTCTATTTTCCTTCGGTACATGAACATACACTGGACATCCAAAGATCCTCAAATGACTCACTTCTGGCTTCTTCCCAGTAAAGGCTTCTTCAGGAGTCATGTTCTCCAAGATTCGGTGAGGACTTCTATTCTGAACATAGATTGCTGTCCTAGATGCTTTTGCCCAAAGGAAAGTCTGCAGATCTTGGTCATGAATCATGGCTTTGGCTGCTTCCACGATCGATTTGTTCTTCCTCTCTACAACACCGTTCTGTTGAGGATTATAACACAAAACTCACTCTTAATCCCAACTTCAATACAAAAGTTTTGAAAGCTGTCAGAAGTGTACTCTCCTCCATTGTCAGATCTCATGACTTTGATCTTCTTCCCGGATAGGTTCTCTACCTGAGCTTTGAATTCCTTGAACCTTTCTAATACCTCCTCAGATTCTTTAGATTTCAAGAAACAAATCCAAGTCTTTCTAGAGTAGTCATCAATAAAAAGAATGTAATACAAGAAACCACTCGAAGAAGCAACAAACATTGGACCACATAAATTAGAATGAATGAGATCTAGAATACATTTGGATCTACTTTCTCTACTATGAAATGGACCTTTTGTATTCTTACCCAAAGCGCAGCCTCTACAAGTACCTCCGTGCTCTTGGTTGAACTTTGGAAGCCCCGTGACCATCTTCTCCATGATAGGTAGAGTTCGGAAGTGAAGGTGAGCCAATCTTCGAAGCCAAAGATCACACAAGCTTGAAGAATCATATACTAATGCCTAAAGTGGACGAGTGCATAGCCTATAGAGGCTCTCATGTTTAACTCCAATTACCCAAGCAGTCTTGAAGTTGGAATTCTTTGTCCACACAAGAACTTTTCCTTTAGAGAATGCAACTTGGTAACCCTTGTCTTCCAAGGCTGAAATGGAAACAAGGTTTCGCTTGATGCCTGAAACATATAGAACATCACACAACTGTAGGGAAATGTTAGAATCCAAGTGGAGAGTGGAGGTCCCAATTCCTTTCACTGAGTAGCTAGCATCATCTCCAATAATGACTTGTTCACTAGAGTCTCTCTCCACCAAATTTGTTAAATGCTCCCTAAATCCGATGATGTGGCAAGAGGCACCACTATCAATCAGCCAAGTGTTGGTGTCGGTAGATACATTGCTTGACAATGCCGAATAGAAAAAGTATTCACATGAGTCCTCCTTTGGAGAGACTTCATCAACATCTGCAATGGTGGCCTGCTGCTTAGGCGTGGTTGGAAAATCTTTAGCAAAGTGACCATACTTGTCACACCTAAAGCATTGGACTTTGGAGAGATCCCTCTTCAGCTCCTTTATCTCTATTCCTCTTGAAATAGCCTTTCTTCCCATCTTTCCCTTTCTTCTTCGAGGATTGAGAGGCGAGAACATGAATGTCTTCATTAGTTGAGCTTTGACCAATTCCTCTAGTAGCCAACCTAGACTCCTCCTGAATGCAATCCGCCCTCAATTGATCAAACTTAGGAAGTTTCGATCTTGCACTGATTCCTTGAATGTAGGACTCCCAAGATGAAGGAAGACCATTAAGAGCAAGCATGGTCAAGTCCTTGTCATCAACCACATGACCAATAGTTGAGAGTTGATCTCTCAATTCCAAAATCTTCATGATGTAAGTAATAACCGTTTCTCCTTCCGCCATCTTCACATGATGGAGTTGTTGCTTCAATGCAAGTGCCCGGCTAGTGTTGTTGAATTCGTACATCTCCTCCAAAGTTTTGAACATCTCTCTTGCCGTCTTCAACTTGGAGACAATAAGAACAATATGATCCTTCATGGAATCAACTAACATCTTCTTCGCCTTGATATCTTTCTTCTTCCATTGAACCTTCTCTTCCTCATCCGTTAGCTTGGGGACTTTGCTCTCCACAAAACTCAGCCAATTCATTTTCCTCCAAGGTGAGCATAATTTTGAATCTCCATGAAGTAAAATTTGATCCTCCCTCGAGTCTATCCTCAATCTTAAGACCATTCACCATCTTGACGAAGAGATATAGACAACAATGAGAAAGAGAATATAGAATATCACTGTAATCAAATCTGATCAAGATCTTCTTCAAACCCGCTTTGATACCATGTTAGTTTTATGATCAGATGTAATGCATAGAAAATTAATTCAAAAATCAGACACAAAACACAGCAGATACCCTGGGAAAACCCTCCACTTGAAGGAGAAAAAACCCAACAACAATATATCACTTATATATTGAATCTCAACAACAATTATCTCCTTACAAGAGGCCGATATGAAGGCCTAAATATAAGCACTAAAAATATGATGCAACACAGAAACACAATGAAGTAATTTGCTGATGAAATCTCAGCCTTCTACTATGTTGATCTGCCTTTGAGGAAGAACTCGCACTTGATGAAAAATGGAATAAGTCGATGATGAAACAATGAGACATCACCAAGTATATATTCAATGTGATGGAGGGAGACGTGCCCTTTCAAAAACATAAGTCGGCCCAGCATAGAAAGATGTGCCCCTCCAATAAGATCGCGACCATGCAAGAGGTCGGCCTTATTAGTAATTTGTGCTTCTTCATTAATTCATGCCATTCCAATAATTAAATATAGTAACCAAGGATTATGCCTCTTCAATAAATCGATGTCACATAAATTAAATAGCCCTAGGCTATCATTTAATTTATCATCATGAAGTAAGGAGATCGGCTGGAAGTGGAGACCGACGTTGCATAACATCAATAGTTTAATTGATTTATCATGAATTTTGGAGGAGGCAAAATATTTTATATATTTTTATATGGGCTTGGGTGGCCCCTTTTTGGAGGAATAAGGTGAAAAAATAATTTTAATAAAAAAATTAAAATTAAAAGACAAGTTGGCGCCCAAAAGAAGGAACAAAAAATAAATTAAAAAACAAATTAAATTCCAAAATTGGTGCCCAAGTTGGGTTGGCCAGATTGGGAGGCATAAGGAGGAATGATATAAATACAAGGTCATTTGGAGGCATTTGGACATCAACAAATTATCTCTGCTTTTCTGATCTGCCCTTTGGCGAATATTCTAAGGACGAAAACCCTTAAGAATATAGGAGTTGGGCAAAAACCTAGCACTTCAATGGAGGACTTCATGATGGAGGTTCACTTGTGCTTCCATGGAGATTTTTGATAGTTTCATAGTCAGATTTTGCATCAGCATAGGTGACTAGTTTGGAGGGGCAAATTTGGGCAAATTTGAAGGTATTCTTCAGATTTTCAAGGGTTGCAAACCCTATAATCAGACCAGCAGGCCAGCGCACCCTTGCGGGTAGAGTTTGAAGTCATTTTTCATCAAATATTTGCATTTCATTTGCATTGGTGTGAGCTGGAGCTATTCGCCCAGCTAGGG